>BGPT01000798.1:29750-71005 GCA_003297045.1 Symbiodinium sp. clade C Y103 | reverse complement strand
TCGGATCTTTCTTTCACCATTCTTTTCCTTCCACTTGAGCACCCACTTGCAATCGATCACGCATTTGGTTTCACTTTTGGGGATTCTTTTGAAACATCGAAATGAGTTCCATGTGAGCAGTTCGTCCAACATGGCTTGGAAGACTGCCTGTGCGTTTTCTCGAAGTTCTTGGTCTGTGAGGAGGTCATCGCTTCTCTCGATGATGGTCTTTCTCGTGTGGCTTTCATAAAAGCGCATTTCAACATGTTCACCTTCCCATGGGAGGCGTTCCAGACCTTCCATCACCTTGCACACAGGCATATATACTTCAATGGCCACATAGGCGCCATACTCGTCCTGGTCTTCAAGCATGGGTGGCCACAAATGACACATCCTCCCAGGCTGGGATATCAACTTGGTTTAGTGCCTCGAGGCTCGCAGCACCCGAGACACCATTGATGAACTTTGAGATTTCAAACACTGGGACTTCAGCAGTCGTATCACTTGTGATGGCGGCAAATGCTGTCCGCAACTCGGCAGCACGTGGATCATCGGGCAAGATGCCAAAGGCTTCTTCCACTTCCTGCCACGTTACTTCAGCACTGGCTTCGTTGCTGCCTTCCGGGATGGTACTTAATGGACCTCCTACACTGGCCCCGCCATGACTGCTGGGACCAGTGGCGCGGTCAGAAACTCCATCCTCTGACAGTTCAGCTGTGGTGTCCTGGGTGTCATTTTGATAGTCATCTTCAGCATTCACCATCAGAAATTGGACAAAGCGTGTTTGTGGCCAAGATTGGCCCACAAGACCCACAAACGACACCTTGGTTTCCTCACTGCAATGGAATTCCAGAGATTTTGTGTTGGATGCCATCCAGAAAATCAACGTGCCGGCTGTGTATTCTTTCTTTTCGGGTAAGGTTCGAACACCTACACCCAGGCGTACAGCAGCAAGGTTCTGCAGTTGGAACACACACTCAGCTACAACTACTGCAGCTTGATATACCATGTTGTGATCAGCGGTAGATTTGGCCAACAGCCATCCATTTTGGGCACTGTAGACATTTCCAAACGTGAAAGATGTTCCAGGTTTGAGACTGTCCACAAATTCTTGGAGGATTTGCTGTGCCTGTCCTGCCGGGCTTGACAGCGGCGCTTGCATATCGGCCATGTATGCAAGGCAACGTCTCACATNTCTCACATCTTGAAGCCTGCATGTGAGAACATTATCGCTGCGAGTCCGAATGCCTATGCGTCCGTGTTCCAGGCGGCTGAGATCGCATATCGTGGCCGGACCACGCCAACCGATTGCGTCCTTTGACAGGGGAGGACGAAAGTATTCCACTTGTTCACCAAGCTTATACTCGTATTCTTCGGCGGCTGGTTTGGTGGTTGTATGGCTCGCTCGTAGTCTGTCCTGAGCACTTGCCTCTGCGATGCATTGCACTGCAATTTCTCTCAACCTGTGGGTATGTTGAGCCGTTGCATGTGCTTCTGTGTCATCTGTGATGGACAGCGCGTCGGGGAGAAGAGGCGGCACTCTTCCCAGAACAGCTGTGTACGGCGAGACTCCACGAATGGATGTCAGCGCATTGCCAGCATAGGTTGCCTCGGCAAGCACTCGGCTGAGAGGAACTACAAGTCCTTCTTCGGACAGCTGTGATGATATCTTGTGTACTGTGTCACGCAGTACCTGAGTTCTTCGGTCACAGATTCTCACATGTTGGCCGGGTGCTGATGTNTCCTTCTTCGGACAGCTGTGATGATATCTTGTGTACTGTGTCACGCAGTACCTGAGTTCTTCGGTCACAGATTCTCACATGTTGGCCGGGTGCTGATGTTCTTTTGGTGATTCCTTTCAGTTCGAAGTATTGGGTTGCAGCTGGGTCGTCAAGACCTGTCTCTCCATCAAAGATCAGCACCTGCATGGGTCCAAAGATGGATACCCATTGGTCAAGGCCATTCAGGATAGCTTCNTGCAGCTGGGTCGTCAAGACCTGTCTCTCCATCAAAGATCAGCACCTGCATGGGTCCAAAGATGGATACCCATTGGTCAAGGCCATTCAGGATAGCTTCAGTTGTGCGGTTCGGCAACACGCACGTGAAACTCCAACGCGTGCCACGGTCAACTAAGTGGAGTACTGTGTGGATTGACCCATGGGTGATAAAGATCAGGTCTCCTTCCACCTCTAGGTTAAATCCTGTCACCACTCGGTTCACCGCGACATTGTCACTGCTAGGCTTTTGCCAGAGACGACAAACTCGGCATGTGTCCACCACTTCTGGAACGAGGTCCAGCACANGTCACCACTCGGTTCACCGCGACATTGTCACTGCTAGGCTTTTGCCAGAGACGACAAACTCGGCATGTGTCCACCACTTCTGGAACGAGGTCCAGCACACTTTGTGGTATTCCAGCAGTCTTCAACAGTTGGGTCATTCGGTTACTACTTGCATGCCACCACCGCAGGTGAAGCTTCCGAAGGATTCTTCGCTGACCAGCTTCCTCGGAGAGGCGTAACCCTCGCAGGCTTGCTGAGATATCAAATGAAGACCAGTCAGATGGATCTGGTGTCTGGGCTTCACCTTCGCGNCTGACCAGCTTCCTCGGAGAGGCGTAACCCTCGCAGGCTTGCTGAGATATCAAATGAAGACCAGTCAGATGGATCTGGTGTCTGGGCTTCACCTTCGCGATAAGTTCGTCTGATCCTTTCAATCGCATCAGGTCCCCGACCGCGCCTTTCCGCGGGCACCAAGGCTCCTGCTTCGCCATCAGCCGGGACTATTTGGAGATCCCGGTCAGCTGGGGCTGCATCCGAAGGTTCATCTGCGCCGATGTCTTCTGCGGGACGAGCACCGCTGGATTCTTCGCCAGGCGCGGCAGCTCTGGCATCGCCTTCGGCTTCTAAGCGATCTTCAGCGGCCTGCTCATCTGCGTCACCCATACCTCTTGCTCGCAAACTGGAGGTTGGTTCTGCGGCTGCAGGTACTTGGCTTCTCGGCCTCTTCGGTGTTTTCTTCCGACCGGCTGACACGGCATGGCGACAGTCGGGACCGTACGTATGGGTTTGATGATCTCGTGGTTTTCGAGTCTTACAGGCTGGACATTGGAACTCCGCTGTTGGAACGTCAGGGTGCTTACATTCGCCATGTACACGGGAGTGTGATGGGTCATTTTTCGGAAGCCTCCATCTACACCCCTTACACCTCCTCCAAGTCTCTCCTTCTCCCTCTTCGGGTTCCGGAGGGGCAGGGNCGGGAGTGTGATGGGTCATTTTTCGGAAGCCTCCATCTACACCCCTTACACCTCCTCCAAGTCTCTCCTTCTCCCTCTTCGGGTTCCGGAGGGGCAGGGTCGTCACTTCCCACTGCCATTGAAGGATGTGCAAGTACAGCTTTGGATTGTTGCAAGACTTTCCTTGCCAATCGCTGTATGCCGAATGCAATCCTGTCGCACATCTCTCGGCTCCAGCGCTGTGCCTTGTGGGCNTACAGCTTTGGATTGTTGCAAGACTTTCCTTGCCAATCGCTGTATGCCGAATGCAATCCTGTCGCACATCTCTCGGCTCCAGCGCTGTGCCTTGTGGGCCTGTCCACCCATGAGCACTGCATGCTGGTGATCTCCTGTACACACCAATCCGACAAATGGTGCCAGGAGAATCTCAGAGCTGGCGATGAGTTCCGTGGCCTTTTTGCACAGCAGTCCATTCACATACTGTTTGACTCTGCACTGATGAAAAATGATTCGTTTGGTTTCAGGTCTGGATAGCACCTCCGGCCATGGGGCTTCTTCAAACAGTGTTGAACCTTGTGGCTGTTCCACCAAGAAGTGACGGCCTTCGCTCAGCTGGAGCAATGCAACAGTGCCGCAAAAGCTGGCTAGTGGCGCACTTAGTGCATAGTTCCTGGACCATCCATCAGGATTGATGGCCTGGTTAAATCGGCCGAGCGGCCCGAAAGGTCCACAGCGAGGTGCCATGATCACAGCTAGCGGCTTGGCTAACTGCAGGTATTCCAGCACANTTGATGGCCTGGTTAAATCGGCCGAGCGGCCCGAAAGGTCCACAGCGAGGTGCCATGATCACAGCTAGCGGCTTGGCTAACTGCAGGTATTCCAGCACACTCCGCTGAACCTCTTCGTTGGTGAGATCAGTTCCGGTGAGGATCTCGAAGTTGTGCCCTCCAGTCAGCTTTCTTCGGACACACATTTGTGTGGTCAATCCTTCACCTCCACACAATTCGACGATTTCCACACCGTATGGCCGTGCAGTCAGAACTGCAAATGCTTCCTGCCAGTCCACAGTCAAAGTTAAGTTTGGGTATGTTTCAGCGNATCACTGAAGTCTTCATCGAACATGGATATGTGAGCCTTTTCTGTCAACGGCGTCAGATCTTCCCCGCAATCGTCAAAGTGCTGTTCGACTGTCTTCTTCTTCTTGCGAGGTACGATACCCTCTTTGGCTCTCTTTTGGGCAGCTAGTCTTTGTTCAGTTGGATAGCCGGTCTGGATGTCTTCACCTTGGGTCAACGGCTCATCGCACAGATTGCAAAATGCTTGTGCGGATGAGGCCAGGATTTGGCAGCTTGGACATTGCTTGTATGCTGTACAAAAGTTGTGTGTTGTCGTTTCAGTTCTCTGTGCAAGCAAGGTTGGTTCTTGCGATGCGGATTCATCCCTTGGCCGTGAGGCTTCGCTCACTTCGTTGTGCTTTGGCAAGTGGTCGGCATTGTCAGGTTCCAGGCTTATGGCACTCACCTCTATCGACTCATAGTTGGTTGAGTCGGCTGGCTTCCAGACATGGACACGCATGCCCATGCGGTTCTCAAAAGATTCGCCATTGCCTCAACTTCACAATTGTGCCTGTGGTGAGATGTGCAGGATTTATCACGCAATGCAAGGTCGTGCACATGCTCTGCGTCCGGCGGGCACTGGCAGGGCGTGCTCTGCCATTCAAAGGTGCTTGCACATCGGTGTGTTACTGCAGAGATTTGCCTCAGCTGTGTGGTTATCCCGAAGGCGCACCACCTGTGGGTGCTCATCTTCAAGCCACAGACCTCTACAAGTGAACTCACACTCGGGATGTGCCACGCACCGGAATGTGCACTGGACAAGACGCATGGAACGTCATATCTTGTGCAGGCAGTCACAAGTGCTCTGATCCTTTGCATAACGTTTGACATTTGATTGGCACTGACAAAGCGACCTGGACGTGAGAGATCAATCCACACCATGTCATACTGTTCTGTCTTGATGAATTCAAGGATTGAATCGAATNGACATTTGATTGGCACTGACAAAGCGACCTGGACGTGAGAGATCAATCCACACCATGTCATACTGTTCTGTCTTGATGAATTCAAGGATTGAATCGAATCCACCACGCAACAACTCAGCCGGGCGAGCACGGCTGACTCTGCAACCTGATGATTCGAAAGCGCATGCGTGTGAGCTGAAGTTGCTTATGCTGAGCAGCTCCAACTCGTCTCCATCTTCCCCTAGTCAATAGGGGGCTTCACGGACAGCTCTGCGGGCTTTTCGCTTCGCTGTCCTTGTGGCGTTTGGGTTTGCCATGACTGCTCCCAGGGCCATGTAGGCTTTGGCTTTCGGAGTTGGTGGTGCGTCAGGTTCAGGTGGCGGCTGCATTCTCTTTGGCACAGGTGGTGTTGGCGGCATCTTTGCAGCTGATGCTGCCGCTTTCCCTGAGGGCCCTGCGACTGGTGCCTCCTCCTCGGTGTTTGGCCTCTCGNTTTGGCACAGGTGGTGTTGGCGGCATCTTTGCAGCTGATGCTGCCGCTTTCCCTGAGGGCCCTGCGACTGGTGCCTCCTCCTCGGTGTTTGGCCTCTCGGCCAACTGAACCCTTCTCGGAGGTGGTGGTGCTGGTGGCTTTGCTGCAGCGGGACGTGCACCGCCGCTTCCCACAGCACGCGCAACCGATCCTGTGGGGGTAAGCTTCACAGGCACCTCCGCTGGACGCGCATCATCACTTCCAGTGGCACGTGCAGCGGATCCTTTGGGCGCAGGCTTGCCGGGCGCTTCTGCGGGTCGTGCACCGCTTCCTGTGTTCTTAGGTTCTACAGCCGTGGTGTGGTACGCCCTTTCTTCATCCTTCTCTGTCTTTCTGATCTGCCTGTCTGTGGGCAAACCCATTTGGTCGGCGATTGCATCCAACGGCAGTTCAACTTCATCGCCACGATGACGCGTGGCTGGGGGCGTGTCTTCTTCACCAGGCTCAGATTCTTCCTTTTCTGTCCTCCTTCGGGTGCGATTGCTTTTCCTCTTCCTCCTGCCCCTTGTCCTATCTCTGCGGTCACGTCTTGACCTTGAAGCTTCCTCGCCTGCACCTCCTCCGGTCTCGGATCCCGGAGTCTCTGCAGCTTCCTCTTCTGGTGAGGGTGACTTAGCNGCGGTCACGTCTTGACCTTGAAGCTTCCTCGCCTGCACCTCCTCCGGTCTCGGATCCCGGAGTCTCTGCAGCTTCCTCTTCTGGTGAGGGTGACTTAGCGGCCGATGTATCCGCAGCTGCTGGTTCTTCATCTTCTACGGCCGCCTCTGGTGCTGCAGGTTCGTCTTCTCGCGTTTCTTCTGCAGGCGATGTTGGACTAGGGTCGGAGGATGTTGCTTGCGGTGGATCGCGTTTGGCTTCTCCCGCCGGTACGTCAACCGGGGCCTCAGCCTTTNTCTTCTGCAGGCGATGTTGGACTAGGGTCGGAGGATGTTGCTTGCGGTGGATCGCGTTTGGCTTCTCCCGCCGGTACGTCAACCGGGGCCTCAGCCTTTGGCGTTGCTCCACCTTCACCCGATGTCACGGATGGTTCACTGCTTTCTGCAACTCCCTGCACAACTTCTTCAGGGGTCTGCACTGACGCCACCGTGGTGATGGCGGTTGTAGTTGTTGCCATGTACCCAGACTCAGTTCCTGGTGGCTCCTCCGTGAACAGGTGTCGCTCCCTGGGACGTGGCTCCAAGGCGTGTATACTCCTGAAAAGGAAGAAGTAAGTGGCCTGTTGGGGCACGCTCCAGGTTGAAGGTCTCTGTACCTGGCGTCAATTCCAGGCGTGTTTCACCCGGTCCAAGGAGGTGCAACTGGCCACTGCACATGTCCAAGATTGCCCGATGTTCTGTCAGGCTTCGGAGTCCCAACAAAGCAGGGGCCGAACTCCCTTCAATGATGGGTGCTGAGAACGTCCCAGCCTGCACTNCGATGTTCTGTCAGGCTTCGGAGTCCCAACAAAGCAGGGGCCGAACTCCCTTCAATGATGGGTGCTGAGAACGTCCCAGCCTGCACTCCACCGTCGACTCTTGGAATGGCAATTGGCAGCATGACATCATTGTTGCATGTCTGCGCACCTCGGCCAACACCTCCGACACGGAGTGGGGATGATCGTGGCCTTGTTGACACATCAGCTCCTGCTGCCTGAAGGGCAGCCTTTGCTTCTTCCACCCAGCCGCTTCCGACCAAGTTCCCATACGAGCCTGGGTCCACTAGCAGTNGCAGCCTTTGCTTCTTCCACCCAGCCGCTTCCGACCAAGTTCCCATACGAGCCTGGGTCCACTAGCAGTCCAAGTTCACCATTGGCTCGACGTACCGTGGCATGGTACGACCGGCTTTCACTTGATGCAGGCTCATCCTTTGGCAGGTCTGGCACTGGCCACCAGGGAAAGGCATCCGTCTGTTCGTCATCTGGTGGCCTCACAGCATCAGGTGTCTCGAACTCCTCCACTTCAGACATCTCATCGTCTGTGGGGACTGGTGTCCGGACAGCTTCTGCTGTGGGATCTGTGGCGGTCGTNCACAGCATCAGGTGTCTCGAACTCCTCCACTTCAGACATCTCATCGTCTGTGGGGACTGGTGTCCGGACAGCTTCTGCTGTGGGATCTGTGGCGGTCGTGGCAGGCGGCTCCTGTGGTACGAAGTTGGGCTGATACCATGAGTGGTCTACCTGTGTGTCTTCTCTGCAGTTCGGGCACTGCAGTCGGAGATCTCTTTCATCCACCGGTTCTGTGTGAGCCAGGTACTCACCAATGCAGATGCAATGGAACACATGTCGACACTGCAAACGGCAGCAATGGTCCTGGGCTGCAAACCGGTTCATGCAGATTGCGCATACATCTTGATAGAACTCCAGGCCTCCTCCGCCACGGCGGGACTCCCTGGGTTCATTTTCAGATGATGCAGCTTGGGTAGTCTCATGCTGACGGGTCGGTCGATCGGATCGCCTTCCTCGTCGATACTGATGGACCTCATTGAAGAGTCCTGCTATTGCATTGGCCACAGATCGGTCGACCATGGCCTGCATTGCCTGGCTTTGCGTTGTGTAGCCTGTCGGAACAGGCGGCAGGTTCAGTGTCGGAACACTGTCACCTTCCATGGCACCGGCGCGCGGGTTAAACACACCAGTGATTTCCTGAAAAGTGCGTGGATCTTGAACATGCCATGGTGGAACCTGAGGGACAGCTGCAGCATATGCTCCTAGTTGTGGTCCATGTGGGGTTTGTGTCATGTCATGTAAACCTGATGGACGTGGCATGTCATGCATCCATGTGGTCCATGGGTCATTCTCCTGAAGAGGATCAGGAGTCATTGCATGTACTTCGGGTGCTCTCTCCTGTGCATCGTTTCCAGGATCTACACCCTCTTGTTGTTCTTGTTGTTGTGATTCACCTTGGTTACCAGTCCTCGGTGTGCTGACATGGTTCCAAGACTGTTCACTCTCGGCTTGAGCAGGAAACGCGGCAAAGTGCACAAACGAGTTCCTGTTGGGCTGTGCTGTGGCATGGATCTGACCTGGGGGACCTGAACTGGCTTGGGAATTGGTGTTTGTGGTGTTGGGACGTTGAGGACATTTGGCACGAAGGTGATATTGGGATTGGCAGATGCTACATTTCATGACTTCCCCATCTCTNTTGGGAATTGGTGTTTGTGGTGTTGGGACGTTGAGGACATTTGGCACGAAGGTGATATTGGGATTGGCAGATGCTACATTTCATGACTTCCCCATCTCTCCCTTTTGGGTTCACCCTACGTCCAAAACCCTTTCCACTACTGCGTCCCCCTTTACCTTTCCCCTTATAGTATGAGTTGTGAAGGACTTCATTGATGTTCAGGAACCCTTGTTGACCCAAACCACCCTTGCTACCTTTCCCCTTGCCCTTCCGTCGCAGCACCCGGCGCAAGGCTCGGACTGGTTTTCCTGTGTAGCGTCGCCAACGCTTCTTGGCATGCTGGTACTTCCCAAAGAGGAACTCCTCAGCTTGTGTTGAGGATAGCCCTACCAGATCTGACGTGTCAATGATCGAGTCATTGTCACTGCTGGTGGCACTGGCTGTGTCACTCTCATCAGCAGCCAAGTAGCTGCCAGCGGCGGGCGCCGCAGCTCCATCAGGCTCGAAGCTCTGATGGCCCTCATCTTCCTCTGTGCCACCTGGGTTGGACCAGTAGTGGAGAGAGTCTCCCGCACGTCCACTGCGCAAAGTGGATGCGATGTTGTCTCGGTGACTCTCAACAATATGACCTAATCTCCGGATTGCACTGGTCATCTGAAGGTACTCCGCCTCATTTGATGGCAGTCTGAACCCGAAGGGTTGTGTCAATTGTTGGAACTGTCCATGGTTGACGCCTACGGCTCTCAACAAGATGAGCGAGGCTGTTTCAGTACTGACTGTCGCGCCACCTCCCTCAGCTCGGGCACGTTGCCGGACGATTTCAAACCTACTCAAGAGAGTGTCGGTCCCCTCAGATTGCCTGCGGCAGAAACCAAGGAGATCCTGTGCAGCGCGAAGCCGCAACTCATCATCAAGCGGTCCAAACCTCACGGAAAGGCCGTGCAGGAGGTACGAGACCGGATCTAAGTGTTGGCCATTCACCACTCCTCCTTGCCACACTTCGGCAGGGGTCAGGGCGCGCGCCACTTCACGTGCAGCACCACCCAACTGTGAGATGACCAAAGCACACTGTTGGTGTGGCTCAGCATCACTGGAGATAGTCCAAAGCATCAAGTCCTGCGTCCACGCTCGAAAGGAGGTGGAGGAACCTGGCTCCCACCGTGGGGGAAGTCGTGCATTCCCACCACTGGCTCCGCCAGGCTGCCACATCAGGGAGGTCACAGACAGCGTTGCCAAAACAACGATGACCATCACCATCAGGCGGACCTTGTCCTTGGCATTCCTCATCCATGTGCTGATCCTAAGTTGCTTGAGGGTTGCAAGTCGTCGGTTGACTGGGGTTTGACTGGTGGCGTTGATGTCGCTTGGGGTTGTATTGCTGGGACGGGCTCCAGCCACAAGTGCATCCTTGGCCTTCGGCTGCACATCTAGCGAACCCGATGGTTGTNGTGGCGTTGATGTCGCTTGGGGTTGTATTGCTGGGACGGGCTCCAGCCACAAGTGCATCCTTGGCCTTCGGCTGCACATCTAGCGAACCCGATGGTTGTGGGGCAGTACCCACAGTTGACATGTCGCTTCGTGAGGCGAAACTCACCGAAGCATCCAGTGAGGCGTGACTCACTGATACATTGGGTGAGGCGAAACTCACCAGAGCATTGGGTGAGGCGAAACTCACCAGCGCATTGGGCATCCGCGATGATCCATTGACCACCGTCCCGTTCGGTGAGGCGAAACTCACCAACGGCGCTGCCGTCACCTGGGCGAAACCAAGGACCAGGCAGTTGAGCANTCCGCGATGATCCATTGACCACCGTCCCGTTCGGTGAGGCGAAACTCACCAACGGCGCTGCCGTCACCTGGGCGAAACCAAGGACCAGGCAGTTGAGCAGCAGCATTGCTGTCACTGGACGGAACCAGGATACAGCTCCGCTACCAAGTCGAAACTGAACTAGGATCTGCGATCAGCAAGCAAGACACCTTTTTCAACACATTTCAAACAAGTTAGTCCTTGAGCAGCTCGTGGCTACGGCGTGTATTTACATGTCGAGTTAACATAACATAACATCACATAACATAGCATAACATGACATAACAAAACAAAACAAAGCATAACATAACATAACATAACATAACATAACATAACATAACATAACATAACATAACATAACATAACATAACATAACATAACATAACATAACATACATCATTTTACACTTTGATGAATCTTGAGCGCAATTGGTTTGGCAGAGCTGTGGTAAAATCCTCTGATATGCAGCAGCCAATTGACCCCAACACGTTAAGTCTCTAAGTGCCCGGCAACGCTCGCCCTTGTCTTGCCCGCTGCCCCATGTCTCAGCCTGCACAGGACAACGCAGTTTCAACAGGCTGAGGTTCGAATTGTCCAGGAATTCTTCAAGGTTCGCGTGAATGTGTCTTAGTGCTCCAATCCTCAACACTGTGACATTAAGATGGTAAGCCCAGTATCTGAGCGGTCTGAGTAGTGACCCACTGTTTGCGGCCCAGAACTGTGCCCCCCAGTCTTCGGCTACACCAGCTACATCGCACATTTTGCTGCTTCCCACAGTGTCCCTCACAGTCGTCCTTTGGAGCTGTGTGTCCCACGAACTCACCCATACGATTGAAATGTTACTGTATCACTTGGCTATCAGCCAGATCATGTTTAAACACTTCTTTAAACTTGTCTAGGAAACAGCCACCGAGGACCAAAAAAGGAAGATCCATCAAGGGAAAACAGGTTGAACATATTTTGTTCCGACACTACCAACTCGAAGAAAATAACTTTGCGAAACTCCATCACCTAAAGACTTTCAGCGCACACCCAAAAAGCCCTTGACTCACTGACCAAATCAGTCACCACAAATTCAGCCGACACCTACCAGTGCAAAAAGAAGCGTCACACAATTGAAAACAAGATGCAGCCCGCGAACCCGAATGCTCACACGAACCTTCTTGACACTCCTGACATGACACTCTTGGGAAGACACTCCTGGGAGACACTCTTGGNCCCGAATGCTCACACGAACCTTCTTGACACTCCTGACATGACACTCTTGGGAAGACACTCCTGGGAGACACTCTTGGGAGACACTCTTGGCATGACACTGTTGGAAGACACTCTTGGCATGACACGCTTGGGAGACACTGTTGGGAGACACTCTTGACATGACACTCTTGGAAGACACTCCTGGGAGACACGCTCGGGCCTCGAAGAGACAGTGATGGTACTTTACCTGTTCCAGTCACGAATGCATCAGTGAAGTGTGAAGTGTGGAGTGTAAAGTGTAGAGTGTGGGGTCTGAAGAATGGAGTGTGGAGTGTAAAGTGTGCAGTGTAAAGTGTAGAGTGTGGGGTGTGGAGTGTGGAGTGTGAAGTGTGAAGTGTGGAGTGTGGGGTGTGAAGTGTAAAGTGTTGAGTGTGGAGTGTAAAGTGTAGTGTGTGGAGTGTGGGGTGTGCAGTATGAAGTGTGAAGTGTGGAATGTCAAGTGTGAAGTGTAAAGTGTAAAGTGTAAAGTGTAGTGCGTGAAGGGTGAAGTGTAGAGTGTGGAGTGTGAAGTGTAAAGTGTGGAGTGTAAAGTGCGGAGTGGAAAGTGAAGGGTGTGGGGTGTGGAGTGTGGAGTGTAGAGTGAGAAGTGTGGAGTTTAAAGTGTAGAGCGTGGAGTGTGGAGTGTTGAGTGGAAAGTGTAGAGTGTGAAGTGTGGAGTGTGGAGTGTGAAGTGCAGAGTGTACAGTGCGGAGTGTAAAGTGTAGAGTGTAAAGTGTAGAGTGTGGGGTGTGAAGTGTGGAGTGTTGAGTGTAAATTGTAAAGTTTGGATTGTAGAGTGTAAAGTGCGAAGTGTTAAGTGTAAAGTCTCGTGTGTGAAGTGTAGCGTGTAAAGTGTGGAGTGTAAAGTTTAGAGTGTGGGGTGTGAAGAGTGGAGTGTGGAGTGTAAAGTGTGGAGTGTAAAGTGTAGAGTGTGGGTTGTGGAGTGTGGAGTGTGAAGTGTAGAGTGTGGAGTGTAAAGTGTAGAGTGTGGAGTGTGGAGTGTGGGGTGTGAAGTGTGGAGTGTGGGGTGTGAAGAGTGAAGTGTGGAGAGTGGAGTGGAAAGTGCAGAATGTACAGTGCAGAGTGTAAAGTGTGGAGTGTATAGTGTAGAGTGTGGGGTGTGGAGTGTGGAGTGTGAAGTGTAAAGTGTGAAGTGTGGAGTGTAAAGTGTGGAATGTGGAGTGTGGGGTGTGGAGTGTGAAGTGTGGAGTGTATAGTGTAGAGTGTGGGGTGTGGAGTGTGGAGTGTGAAGTGTAAATTGTGAAGTGTGGAGAGTGGAGTGTAAAGTGTGGAGTGTGGAGTGTAAAGTGTGGAGTGTAAAGTGCGCAGTGTAAAGTGTAGAGTGTGGGGTGTGGAGTGTGGAGTGTGAAGTGTGAAGTGTGGAGTGGAAAGTGTAGGGTGTGGGGTGTGGAGTGTGGAGCGTCGAGTGAGAAGTGTGGAGTTTGAAGTGTTTTTTGGGCAGACTAAAAACGGTTTTCCACCCACCACCCTTGAAAAGGAACTGCAGGGAAGTAAAGGATTCAGAAATCATTGCGAGGGCAACAAGCCACAACAATTCGAATGAATGCAAAATTGATTTCCAAAACTGTAAAACAAGGTGGTTCCCACAAAATAAATAGCTCGTTTGTCTTCGCCAACTGCCTCCAATCTTTTTTCTCGCCAATACGGGTGTCTCCAAATCAAGTTAAATGAGTGCACACCCTTGACAAGAACACCAGCAGCCCCGTGGCTCAGCTTCGTGGTAGAAGTGAATTTGCTATGCAGAGCAAATTAAGGACAGTCAACCTAGCAAAAAATTAACCCCATGCGTAGCATGAAATCAAAAGGAAGGCAAACCATAAGGCCACTAGTGATAGGCAGGAGAAAAGAACACAAAATCCACAAATCCATCAAAGTCTAAAAACAAAAACGATAGAAACCAAAACAATATACAGTATTATAATATAACCTCAAATTGCATAGAGACTGCATAAGTTGCCCTCAATTCAAGCTGCCTTGTTGAAGCCTTCTCTGCTGCTTGCCAATCTTCGAAATCTTATTTTACCACTGCAACCACAATCAACACCTTGGCCCGCCAAACAGTGACCGAGCTCTCAAAGGCTTTGACTGACCTGTTTTGAGTTTTATCTCAGCATCGAGGTCAGCACACTCAAGCCGTTCATCTACTTCGGCAAACTGGTTGACTGCTTCACCACTTTCCTCACCAGCGACCAACCCCCCTGGAAGAGAATATTGAACAAGTTGAACAAATGGCTCAGCCTTTGGCCCAACGATGCTAGAATGTAACAATGTTGAATTTGGAAGAGAAAATTAGGTGCTATTGGGACTAGGATGAACTGGGCAAAGGCCCGCCCAACAGATTCCAGTTCTGTACCATCATTTAGGGGCAGGTTTTGTATATGCCTCTGCACAGTCTGTTGCCCAGGGCATTGTCCGTTAATTCTATTGAGCAGCCTATGAAGCAGGAAGTGCTGAAATCAGGCAAGGGACAGCCCTAGATCATATGGGTCCTCAAGTAAGACATTCATTTCATCTAGTGAGATGCAAGCCTGGCCAGCTTGCACGCACATGCAAATTAGTACTGATTGTCGGCCACTCAAGCTGTTCAAGCCATCAGGTCTAAATGGTTTCTAAATCTGTAGCGGCAAATAGGCCAAGCCAGAAATGCGGCAGTGAGCACTTGTCATGTACATACGCTGATACATGGCTCGATTTCATCTTTGGCTTCAGCCTTGGAGACTTCTTTCATGACATGTTCTGAACCTTTTTGGAGTTGCCCCTTTTCTCTCTATCATGTAAAATTCATGCAATATAGGTTTTTCATGGTTTTGCAAGTTTTTTGGAGCTGAACCCTTCAAAATAAACCTGCACATCAACCCGGATCGACGATCGACCCAGATTCAACTTCAAACAAACCCATTTCAGCGTGTCTTCGGAGCTACTCTTCTGGAGTTCTTTCGCTTCTTTGTTGGTTGGACACTTTGGATCCTCTTCCACTTTCTTTATCTTTCTTTACTCACTGTCCCATCCTTGTCTCTACTTCAGTCTGTACCTATCAGCTTCATCTCTGTGCCTTCTGTGGACGTGCGTTGACTTTTCCTTCCGGTGCATTTCCTAACTCTGTGCATGCATCCCAACGCAAAGAGCAACTGTGGATCACACTGATCACACTCAACACTATCATAGGGTACTTGGATAATCATCCAGGTTTGACAAGATTAGCAATCAAGTTGAATCAATCCCCAAACAGCTGACTCTTGCTGTGACTGAGCATTGACCAACCATCCCCAGACCGACCCCAGCCGCACATACCCCTCACACATCAGGAAGCATGGGAGAGGCACAAACATGCTTTTGGAGCATGTTCTGCGTTTCTCTTTCATTCTCGTTCGCTCTTGCATGAAAACATATGAAAACGTAGCACGGTGCATTTTGCAGTGCAGGGCTCAGAAGGGCGGTTTATACTTTATACTGTGGCTGCCGTGGCTCATGACATTCTTATCTCTGTGGATCTAGTGACAGCTCACTTGAGGCCTCAGGGCATGCAACATTGCAGCTTCTTTCAAACACATGTGTACTGTATGTTTATGTGTGTATATGTGAATTTCCACTGCAGACCTTGGATGTACTTGGATGTCCTAGGATTTACTTGCGTAGACAGCTGAAGCATGTGCATGGAACCAACTTCCGATGTCAAGGGGTAGCGAACTTCCATCCGCAATTGGCGGCATGGCTAAGCCAAATCGAGAAATGCAACATCTGAGACCCAGGGGGGCCCCGTGGGATTCTTTTGTGGGAATTGTTGTGCTTTGCCCCCCAAAAAGACCCTGAAATTGGTTGGCTGGGTTCATCTACCAGTGTGGACTTCCACCCACGAAGCCACATTGGTAGCGGAGCCCGGATAGGCCCACGGGTTTCGTGGTAAGCCCGGTGCGCCGCCATGTCATCTGGCACTGCTGAGATCTCTGAAGACAAGGGCAACCATATTTGGACGCTTCTGCCATCATTTGATCTTGCAGTTGATAATGTCAGAGAGTACATCGAAAAGGTGAAATTCATAGACAACATATGCACAAAGAAGGATAGACCGATGTTGGCGCCACGTCTGGCGATGCTCTGCCGAGGAACAGCCTCGGGACAGGTGAAAAATCTAAGGTCTGAGGATTTGACTGACGCCACCAACGGCGTGAAAAACCTTCTGGCGGCCCTGTCGTCGTGGGAAGGGTCCACAGAAATGAGAACGTATGAGCAGTTGAGAGGGCCATCTACAAGACTGCTCAAAAAGGTGATGGATCCAGCATGAGCTTTGTGAATCGTCTTCAAGTTGCTATGGATGAACTTGGGGCCAAAAGCATCAAGGAATTCCACGCCTGTATACTTCTCAGGCAAAGCGCGCTCAACCCTGAGGACAAGAAGAAAGTTTTGACCATGGCCAATGGTGATGACATGGACATCAAGAAGATTGAGCAGGCTATGAGAATGCTTGCAACGACGATCCTTTCCTCTGGAGATGCGCGGAAAAAAGGTATACCCCACCAACTTTGTGGAGCCGGAGTCAAGTTTCGTTGCAACGGAATCTGAAGCCAGCCCAGTGTATCAAGTTGCGAACTATGTCCATGACGATGATGAGATTGACCAGGACTTCCTGGACCAACTCGCCACCCAAGGCGATGCTGACGCCATGAATGTTGTCAGCTTTGAGGAAGACCGAGAGGACATGTTTCAAGATGTCCCGGATTTGCATCAAGCTTTGATCAGTTACCAAGAAGCCCGCACGAAGATTCTGGAGAAAAAGAAGTCACGTGGCTTTTGGGGCCCATCCTCTGGAAAAGGCAAGAACAAGGGCTTCGGGAAGTTCCAGTCGAAGGGCAAGGGAAGTGGAAAGGGGAATTTGTTGTTGCGGATTTCCCACACCCACTGCAAAAATTGTGGAGAACAAGGACATTGGAAAGCTGAGTGTCCTCATAAGACCACTTCGCAGCCTTCCACCGACTCAGCCAATTTCGTGGCCCATCAGAATTTCCATGTCGTCGATGCCGAGCCTGGCCCCGATCAAGTGATCTTTGAAGAGGACATCGAGGCCAGCGAGCGACCGAGAGCAGATGAATCAATAGAGAATGGGGATAATAACGGTCCAGCAAATGGGGATAATCATAATGGGGATAAGGCTGCAGCCTTCAGCATGATCCGTAGGATTTTCCATGGGGTGACCCGCGCTCTGCAAAGATGCATCCGACATGCATGTCCCAAAACCATGCCTGATCCTCCCATTGCTGAAGCATTTAGTCTCCAACATTTGGTTCCCCAAGTGCAACAGTTTTTTCAGAACCGCCTGCCATCCAGGAAGAAAAACGAGAGCCCAGCCGTTGAATGCTTTCACAACCGGCCCAACCTTGGGGCCATTGCCGATGAAGGGTGGCAATTCTTGACACCCGAGCCAGCCGAAGTGTCATTGGATCTGACTTGTGGCCTGGGGTGTTGAAAAGTTTGCCAAAGAAAGTCCGTAGCCAAATCAAAGAGGTCCCCAGTAAAGTTGGATTTAGATTTGGGAATAATCAGGTGACATACAGTTTCAAACAGGTGCAAATTCCGATCTTTGCAGAACGCCGCCGAATCTGGATCGTCATCGAAGTGGTGCCGAAAGCTACCCCATTTTTGATTTCCATCCAAGCCATGAAAGCATTAGGAGCCATGATAAATCTGTCAAACAATCAATGCTTCCTGTCAAGAATCAATAGGGAACTGAGATTGCAAGAAAGTGAGAATGGTTGAACTATGCATGCCTCCACATGACAGTTTGTTGATACCATTAGAGCCGTTCCAGTGACAAGTCTCTCCCTCCGCCTGGTCTTCAACCGTCCGATTTCTCCAACGATGGTCACCCAGAGAGAAGCAATGAAGTTCATCAAGAACACCGCCGAAGCAGTGATGGAGTCCCTGAGGATGTTACTCCTCATCCTGATGAGCCAGATCGAAGTCAAAGCCCCAGATCAGGAGATCTCGCCCAGCATGCGAACTCTCTGCAAGCCCTCCTGGAAAATGTGAATGCCCAGAAGGATCGTATCGAAGAACTGTCCAGGATCCTCCAAGAGAATCGCTCACCACCTCGAAACCGTCCAAGTCGTGGACAAAGAGCGTCCGTGCCTGGAGACCTTTCGGATCATTCATGGGAGATGGAGGAAGAAGAGGAAATGATTCGCGCGAACACAAGGTCGCCACCAACAAGGACGACACGATCCTATCCTGCAGCAGCCCCAGCAACGACGGGAACGACAACATCCCAACCGGAGAGGACTCCAAACGAACTGGCATTGACGAGTCAAGCCTTGGAGATGTGGGGAAGCAAGCGGGTTTCATGGGGCAAAACGCACAATGGGAAGAGATTCAACGAGACCTACGAGAACCATGCATCGCACGTCGACTGGATTATCGCTCGGGTAAACACTGCAACCCCAGCGATGCAGGATTTCATCACCTACGCAAAGGCACGTCAAGAAATGGAACGACCAGCTCAGATGCCAAATCGTGGAATGTGAAGCCTGCCCCATCAAGTCATAGCATGTTCCTGGAGTCAGCATATGAGATGAAGTTGATCAACAATTGTAGACATCACATGCCAAAGGATAGTCCACACCGTATTGATTTGCTTGAGATTTATGCTCAACCAGGAAGTCGACTCACAAGAAAGGGGGTAAAGCCAAAAGATTCACGTTCCAGGATGGGGATCTTAGCACATTTGATGGACAAGTCAAGTTACTTAGGAAGTTGTTTCTGTGGAAGCCAAAGCATGTATGGATGGCTCCGGAATGCGCTCCTTGGTGTGCTTGGAACAAGTTCAATCAAATGCGTAGCCTAGGATCCTTTTGCCGCATTATGAACAACAGGAACAGTCGAGGGATCAACCGGATTTATGTTCATTGGTTTGTCGCATACAGTTGGACAGGGATGATCATTTTCACCTTGAAAACCCAGGTCCATCACAAATGCGGCATCAGGATGAACTGAAGGAAATTGTCGCAGCACAAAGCCGACATTCTTCGATCAGTGTCAGTTTGGTCTCAAACATCCGTGCTTGCAAGAACCAATGCAAAAGAGAACAAGAGTCCAAACATCATCCGAAGAAATGTTTCGTAGCCTTGACCAAAGGATGTGCGATCACAGTCATCAACACGCACAAAATTGCAGGTAGTCGTACTTTCCAAGGGAAAAGAATCCAGGTTTCTCGATTTGCGGCATTCTATCCACAAGTTCTTGCAAGAAAGGTAGCTGAGATCATCATGCGGCCAGTGCATGAGCGTGTAGATGTTCCAGCATTTGCAGCAGTTCCAATATGTGCAGCACACCATGACTGCAATCCAGTGCGACCACTGGAAACCGATGATGCCATGGAAAATCTCCCAAAACGTGCCAAAGTAGAAGCATCCAATGCATCCGGTAACCGGGGTAAGAAAAGAGGAATAGAAGAAGTTCAACCTGTAAAATTAGAAGATCCCCAATGGAAAGCTATCTTTGATAGGTATCGAAAAGAGTTGCCAAAACCTGGGGTAGTTCAATGGGATGGTCCGCATGAAAGTGAATTCAACAAATCCAGCAGCTGTGTCCCGACATGTTGGTTCAGTCTGTGTTGGCATGTAAAGGCAGGGAGAGATTCATGACTCATGCTGAGAATCTGTCGCACCGTCGGACGGTCATCTTGAGCCGGTTGTCATACGAAGTTTTGACCTTGGCACTGAAGATCTTCAAGAGATGTCCAAGAATCACCAGTCCCCAAAAGCAGCTCCTTCACATGTCATGGTATGTATCTTTGGTAGGATAGGTTCAGCACCAGAAGCAAGCCCAGGATTGCCTAGTGTGGCAGCCGAAGAGATGCCATCCAGTGAAAACGCCATCACGCTGCCGAAGAGCGGTAATGGTGGTGAACCAAGTGCCATTCAGCCTCAGCCCGGTGTTCCAATGCCAGATGCTGACCAATCGCTGCCAGCCAATTCATGGACGTCAGCCGCAGTTTCTGCCTCTGGCCCGAGATACTTGAAACTGAGCGAGCCTCGAAAGGCGTATCTCCGAAAGTTGCACCATAACTTAGGTCACCCGACTGCAGAGAAACTCTCAAAGCACTTAGCAGAACTAGGAGCAGAGGAACAGTTGGTTCAGGGTGCCCTGGCTTATTTGTGTGCCTCTTGCGCTGAAAGACGTCCACCAAGTTTGAATCCGCCAGGAACACTGAAAGAGGCCAGAGATTTTAATCACCGAATCTACATCGATGGTTTTGACTGGAAAGGAAGCACTGGATATCAAGGTTATGTTGTACATGTAATCGACGAATCCACCCAGTTTCATCCTGGCCGTCGAACAGTTCGTGACGGAGCTCAAGCTCAGAAAGTGTTTGAAGAATGCTGGAGCAGCTGGGCAGGAACACCAAGCGAAATGGTTCTTGACTGCGGAGGTGAGTTTGTTGCCGATGCCTGGAAAGACTTCCTTCAACAGGAAAGCATCAAAACCATCCTAACTGCAGCTCCCTGGCAAAGGGGAAGAATAGAACGTCACGGAGGGATTATCAAAGAGATGCTTCACCGAATTGATCAAGCCAAGCCAATCCGACATGATGGAGAGTTTGAGAAAGCCCTCATGCAATTTTTCCGGGCGAAAAGTAATAATTTGTCTTCCAACTGCGGTTTTAGTCCAGAGCAAGCCGTCTTAGGTAAGGCAACAAAACTCCCGGCGTCCATCACCGGTGATGAGAGCACTTCAGCTCACTTGCATGCAGCGTTGAATGAAGGACCTGAAGCCGAGAAATTCAGAGCCTCTCTTGAACGTCGAATGTTGGCCAGAGAAGCATTTGTAGAAAATGACAACAGTCAAGCCATCCGCCGTGCAGTTCTTAGGAAATCCCGCGGTGAAATCACCGACTGGCAATGTGGTCAACCATGTATGTTTTGGGATAAACGCAAGTCAGCAAACATGATGGAGAAAGGCAAATGGTGTGGTCCAGCTCAAGTTGTCTTAGCGGAATCCAAAACCATAGCATGGATAACTCACATGAATAGACAGACTTCTTAGGTGTGCACGTGACAACCTCAGACCAGTGAGCCTTCGAGAGTTTGAAAGGCATGCGTCCTTCAATCGACATATCGATGCACAACGAGCTCAACAGCTGGCCAGTCAACTGCAGAGACGTCTCCATGAACGAAGTGGAATGTTTCAGTTTTCTGACTTAAGCGAAGTATCCCCCGAAGCAACAGCTCTTGAACCAGAATCTCATGAGGGTCAACCTGAAGAAGACATCACGTAGGGTCTCAACAGCACATGTTCCAGCCCTCAACCCAGAAGAGATCGCCATTCCTGATACTCCTGAACAAGACTGGGAGAGGAGTAATGTGCCTTCACCGAGCAGTTTTGCACCGGACGAGCCTAATGGGGATAATGACAATAATGTTGCCGAAGGTAACTTACGGGGGAACAATAGTGGAGTTTCTGAGGAAAGCCATAGGGGGGAACGAAAGCATTGATTCTTCAAATGTGGTTTAGAATGGCTTTTTCACGGAGTCAAATGTTCCCGGTCCTGCAACCCTGAGTGACGAAGACACACTTTGGAGCGATGCTGAAGAGGACTCACGACCATACTGTGATTAACAATATCGAAGTTCCCCAGCAGCAGGTCCAACGGTTTCTGCAGAACTCCAAATTGCACTCCTTGTTTTTGGCTACAGCAGCCCGTCGTGCCAAGGCAGAAGTAAAGTATGCCTCTTTGAATGCTGCCGAGAAGAAGCTCTTTGAAGAAGCCAAAACCAAAGAATTAAGTTGTTGGTTAGAGACAAGTTCTGTTCGGAAAACCATGAGGTCCAAAATCTCCCCACACCGTATCATGACCAGTCGATGGATCTTAACATGGAAACCTGACCAAACTCAGCCCAATGGCTGTGAAGCCAAAGCTAGATTAGCAGTCAGAGGATTCCAAGATCCGGAAATTGATCAAATGAGCACTGAATCAACAACTTTATCAAGGGATGCCCGAATGCTTCTTTGTCAAGTTGTGTGTTCAAAAGGTTGGTCAATCCAGAACTTCGATATAACTACTGCCTTTTTAAGAGGTCGGTCAGATGGTAGGGAGTTGGCCATGGAACCAGTAGCTGAAATGAAGCCACTTCTCCAAATGTCAGATGAAGAAGTTCTAATGTTGGATGGCAACGCATATGGACGAGTGGATGCTCCATGGTTGTTCTACAAAGAATTTCGTCGACAATTGGAACGCGTAGGCTTTGCAGCTCACCCACTGGACAATTGCTTGTAGGTCCTTCGCAACAAAACCAATTCTGAAATCCGTTCGGACAGAGGGAGTACAGGAAATTCCGGCTCACTGGGCTAGACTTTGAACAGCTGCCTGGCAATTCCAGTAGGATAAGCCAGAGCGGATATCTGCATAAGATAGAACCAATTCAGATTCCCAAGTCTAGGAGAGGTTTGAAACAAGAAATGGCTAGCCCTTTGGAAATCCATGATTTGAAGGCACTTTGTGGGAGCCTTCAATATGCAGCAGTCCATAGTAGACCCGACCTTGCAGCGAAAGTAGCGTTTATACAGAAGAGCGTGTGTAACGCAACTGTATCAACTTTGCTGGATGCGAACAAAATACTGCTGGAAGCTCAGCAGACCTCGGAAACATCAATAACTGTGAGACCTTTAGACCTGAAGGATATCACTTCTGCAAGTTTCGGGGACGCCAGTTTTGCCTCAGCTTCCCAGTTAAAAGCTCAGCAAGGATTGTTCATAGTTGCATGCACTCCGGAGCTTGCTGCAAACCGGACATCCGAAATCAGTCCAATGTCTTGGAACTCCAAACAGAATAGGAAGAGTTGTCAGATCAACACTCGGTGCCGAAGCTTATGCAATGAGCTCCTCACTTGATAAGCTCACATGGTTGAGATGCTTGTGGGGCTATATCATGAGTCCAGCTTTCAAATGGCAGTATCCCGAGACATCGCTACAGTCACTTCCAAAAGCACTGCTCATCACCGATTGTAAGAGTCTGATCTGGTCACCAAACTAGCCGTTCCTAACTGTGAAGAATGGAGGACTACAGTCGAAGTGATGTTGATAAAACAGCTGTCTTCAGGCCATTCTCAGTGTCATTGGATTTCAACAGCATCATGTTGGCCGATTGGCTCACCAAACCGATGGAGGCTAGCTTTCTTCGAGCAGTGTTGCGTCTTGGCAAGTTTAGGATCTTTGGTGAAACACAGACTTTGCAGAATAACTCACACCGCAAGATCGCGGCTAAGTGGGTGTCATTGCCAGATGCAGCCCTTCAAGAAGAAAACCAAAGTATGTCCGAAACCAGAGTACATCCAAAAGAAAAATAGATCGGTGTGAATTTCCACTGCAAACCTTGGATGTACTTGGATGTCCTAGGATTTACTTGCATAGACAGCTGAAGCATGTGCATGGAACCAACTTCCGATGTCAAGGGGTAGCGAACTTCCATCCGCAATTGGCGGCATGGCTCAAGGCTGCGAGGAGCAAAATAGGTGAGGCCACCCGCTGGGGACAGCACCCAAATCGAGAAGTGTAACATCTGAGGCCCAGGGGGCCCGTGGGATTCTTTTGTGGGAATTGTTGTGTTTTGGGGTGGTCCCCAAAAAGACCCTGAAATTGGTTGGCTGGGTTCATCTACCAGTGTGGACTTCCACCCACGAAGCCACATGTATATATATATATATATTGTAGAAAAAAATGGAAAAATATAGCCTGTATAGCTGAATGTATCTTTGCTAGATGCATTGGATGCATTAGCTGCTCATTAGTGCTTTCACTTGCGTGCTCAACTGTGGCAACTTATTTGGGTCCTGGATATGGTGTGGCGCGCTGGAGAGGAAGGACATAGTGCCAGACTGTGGGTGAGAGGTGAGGCATTTGAATATGGTGTTTTGGTAATAGAAATCGTGGTTTACACTTGTACAAAAAAGTGTTGAATGGCAGTGGTTTCCGGGTATGCGCAGCGTCGTAGCAGGTGCATCGCAACAGAGAGATGGGAGAGGGACTCATACAATTCCTACAGAGTTCTTACTGGCGACAGGTGGTGATTTGCAGCTGAGTAGTTTATCTGTGGGGAAGTCAAAAGTTTCGTTTCTAGAAAGCCTGCGAACTTCGATCTTTATTTAGATAGACTTCAGTTCAATTCCTCCACTCTGCTTGTGACTGCCTCGCTGCTGATATGTGATCCGCTTGCGATATATAAGACTTGTCCTGAGGTGGCATTTGCCTCAATTCCGCCAAACGAACCCGCTTTGAATGTAGCAGGAGCTCCTGCGACAGAGGCTGTGAATCTATGTTCTGGAATTATGGTACATAACGATTGGGAACAACATCTGCACACCTCAAAAAGTCTTGATCTTTTGGCGTTTGTTGCTCGATACTTCTCTGATACAAGAGCCTGCATCTTGCCACACAATTTCTTATCCAGCCTATCGGTCGTGGGCTTCTTGCGAATCCAAAGTACCTTGAATGTAAAGCCTGCACTCATGTTGCGTTGATATATACGTGTGACATCTTGTGACAGCAACTATAGTAGGTGCTGGTGCTCGTGGTGCTGGTGGACAGCACCAGTGAACATTCCTTGCGCTGGCACGCTAATTCAACAAAAAACGAAAGGGTGGATGAGTGTGATCCCTGACTGTTGGTACTACGACCAGGTGTTTTCTTCTCTAGACTCGTCCAAACATGCTCCTCGGGTGGAAGCTCAACCAACCTTGGTTTATGCAAGCCGAAGACAGGCTGTCGGTACATGATGCTGCGTTGCAAACATGGTAAACAAACAGGAAGGAACATTCCGAACATGGTAACATGTAGCAAGGAACACATGAAACAAGCTTGCATAAGGAGAAAACTGTGGTTATCATAGTGAATTCACCAGTGCTGTGATTGTGTCACCATATCCTATTTTCACCTGTCAAGCTCTCCTCGTTTTCCTGTCAATTCCTCGACCCTTCCCTACCCCGTATGGCAAAGTACTGAACCTGCCACAAAGTCCATGAGAATCCGCCCATTCCCTTGGCTCAACGATCTTCGATCCTTAACGTGACGTCTGGGCAAAATTTTAACAGAAAAAACACGTACCACCACTTCGCCTTCGGCCGAATCCAGTCCATCCAGAAAGGAGCAAATCCCAAGATATCAAGCGCCACAACCACAAACGTGCAGAGCCCACATGTCCCCAAGTGCTGCAAACTGCAAAGCCATGTTCCGCAGTCAATCCCGAAAGAGCATTGCACGCGGAGACCACAAAAGGGCGTCCATAGCTGACAATGTTGGTACTGCTGGGTCTGATTTTGGTCCGAACTGGACAACTGTGTGCAAGGCTCAACAGCTGCCCTCCGTCCATTTGTGAGAACATCCTGAAAGTCAGATTGTGCATCGCTAAACCACATGGAAGCCACGTGGACTGCTGGAATAAATTTGGGATTCTGTCTGACAAGAGTTCGCTGATATTGAGCTAACAGACTCACAGCACGGGTCATTCCAGCTGATCACTAAAGCAACACCAAGGAAACTGCAAACGGAGCTACAACCTGAAATCGAGCCGCAGAAAGGGGTTCCCCCACCCTGCCCGTTTCTGTCCTGCAACCACTTTGCATTGTCGAAAGTCTGATCACGATACACCAATGCATTCAATGCATGCTTCAATTTCTATCACAATTATCACAGTCTTGACTCAGGTCTGCAGTTGCTATTGATTTTCATCAACTTTCTCTGGGTGCCAAGCCTCCTGCCTGAAGGCTGCACACAACCTTCGAACCTGTGTGCATCTGAGTACACTTACATCATCTTACACCATATGAAGCAGCTTCCACAAGTCTGAATAACATGATGTTGGCTATGTCCACTATCAAACAGCCCTTGCTCTGAGCAGACACATCTCTGGTATCTTGTTCAATCCAACCCTTTCTCAGTTCTGGCTCTGCGGCCAGAAGTGAAGGTGGAATGAAAGGATGAGAAGAGCGCCTAGTTAGTGCCATTCCGACAACTGAGATAAGGCGCATAATTCTGCCCCTAGCACATCAACATTCTCTCCAACTCACAACACTTGACACTTCATTGGGATTTTCAGTATATACTGGGAATATACCACATTCATCATCTTCAAGTCAATGCAGTTACCTTGTGAAGCGGGACTAGTGATTAGCAATTCCTTGCACATTTTGCTCGAACAATTTCAGTCCAAATCTCTGCATATAGCAAGTCACCATAGTACAAGTAAACCTGTATTTTTTTCCAATACTAAAGAACGGGACTAGTCCAGACAGGAACCCAAACATTGAAAATCACCAAGAAGGTAAAGAATAAGCCGCTAATGCCACTTTGTATAGACATGTAAAGATGCATGGGTACATTTCCACATCATTTACCATGTATTTGTCCAAGTGTGCTTACACTGCCATCATCTTTGGAAAAAAACACAGCAATCCAAAGCCTCTGCTTGATACTTTCGCTTCGAAATTTCTCCATTCGCTGTGATCTCAAAAATAGCGGCCTGACGAACTGGTGAAGCATGTAAACCTGTTCTTTGAACACAGCTACGTCATTCATAGCCGATTATTTCACAACAGGACATGTACAAGTCGATTCTGTCGAACCTAAATTCTCTGGGTTCCAGCCTCAAGTGTCTCTGCAACAGTAGCTGCCTCTTCATGTGTTTTGCCTGTCAAAGCGACTGGGTCCAAACATCTTGCTTGCCCCGATGTGAACCAACCATGTTTCCGCAATGTTTTTTTTGATCTTACGTTCAAAGTCTGCCTGCCTAAAGCTGCAAAAACCTGCTTCAAGTTTCAGAGACGAAGCAGCATCAGGCGATGTGGGTGCACAAACACGGACCAATCAAACAACACCATATTTCAGTTCTATCAAGTTCTATGCAAACATATCATTTAGATTCGACACCGAAGCAACGGTGAACAGCATGGCCACACAAAAAATACTGGACCTCACTGACCGTCTTGCGAAGGAACTCCAGTGCTGAAGTCTGAAGCGCGGAAGTCCAAGTAGAGGCCACAACGAAATCAAATGCTTTGTAGGTCTGCTTTTTGGGCCCCAAAAAATCTAAACTGCAAAGCGCAATCAAACACGGCCACAGCAGAAGGATCAGTTCGAAACCATGAACAATAACATTGCCCAAAAACAATGAGAAACAGAAAACCTTTGCAAATGCGCAGTTCAAAAAAAACAACAACGGATGGGACAAACTCTTCAGATGAAGCTGGCGTGGAGCAATGATTCCAATGGGCAAATTCATGTGCTGTTGGTTCGACATGGGCAACATTTTCTTGCTGCATTTCTAATGATGAAACATCGTCTTAAAAATGCAAACAACCTTCTTCGAAGACAACCTTCCTGGCACAGTCAAGAGACTCGGCCGTCAGTTTTCGCCACCTGAACTCCAGATGCAAACTGTGCCACGGAACGCATTACAAGCGCATTACATGACATCATGGAATGGCAAACAAAATAACTGAACTCAGGCCTTTGTGGGAGAAACATCTTCACCAATGCTCAACGTCTGCCAAACCTGGCAATACGTTTTGATTCAACCGTTTCACAAAAGCAAAAACACATATTTGCAAACAAAAATTTGAGCACTAAGCGTTTTTCTCTCTATTGGCATAAAAAAGACACAAGTACATACATATGTATGCACATACGTACATGCACATGTATCTCAAAACCAAACATCAAATTGGTAGATACAAACCACTACTGCTAACACATACGTTGACGAAAACACCACCCCAAAACTGCCTTGTCGTTCAGCCGGCGTTTGAATGCCCGATGGGCCATGGAGGCTAAAACCGTGTGAAATTCATACCCCTAATGTGGCAAATGAGTGGTTTGATGTACGTACGCATGTACATGCATGACAATTCCATGCAAAATTTCTGCATGTGCAAGCAGCCAGACCCTCTCGTCTGGGGTGATGTCAACACTAGGGAACATAAACCAGTACTGGAGGCTAAAGGAGGAAATTCGACCCCATCTGTTTTGAACAAACCCTTGAGCCACATGAAGACGTTTTGCCAAGTTTTGCCCCGCAAGTATATCGGCATCCATCAGGGATACAAACTTCAAACGTGGAACGCGCACTTCATATGCCGCCAAGCTAAAGTCAACAAGTCATGAAACCATGAAAAAAACACAAACATGAATGCAGTCATGTAAAGCATTTTTGCAATCAAATTACGCCAACAAATTTGTATTCTTTTCCCCCTGCTACCGTACCCAATAGTACCGCACAAGGCGGCGGCGGAAATCTCAAGAATACGAAACCCACACGAGAAGTTTGTTGCTGCGATGTGTGGATGGCAGCGTGAACCCACTAATGGACCGAAAGGTTGCTGAAGCTTCAAGTCTCTCTGTCTCTGCCCCTATCTATCTCTCTCTGTCTTTTTCCCTGTGTAACGCTCTACTTTTCCCTCTCTCTCTCTGTCGTTTTGTCCCTCTCTCCCTCTCCATCTCTCTATCTGTCTTTATATCTGCCTGCCTGTCTTTCTGTTTGCTTATTTCTCTGACGATCTACCTCGAACTCCCCCTATCTATCTCTCTATATCTCTCTCTCTCTCTCTCTCTCTCTCTCGCTCTCTCTCTCTCTTTCTCTCTCTCTCTCTCTCTGTGTGCTTACCTCTATCGCCCTCGCTGTCTATCAGTCTATCTACCTATCTATCCGCCTACCTATATATCTATCATACCGATCTGGCTATCTATCTATCGATCGATCTATCTATCTGTCTGTCTGTCTGTCTAGTTTTCCTTTTCTGTATCTATTTTCTATCTATCTATCTATTTGTCTATCTATCTATCTACCTACCTATCTATCTATCTATCTCTCTGTCTATCTATCTATCTATCGGTCTATCTATCTATCTACCTATCTATCTATCTATCTATCTATCCATCCATCCATCCATCGCCTCTATCTGTCTATCTATCTGTCTGTCTATCTATCTTTCCTGTATCTATTTTTCGCTCTATCTATCTTTAGATCCATGTATCTATCGATCTATCAATCTATCTATCAATCTTTTGACTGATATAGTTTTGCTTTTTTGAAAGCCTCATAAACATATTTTTGTTGTCTAGCGTACGTGTAGTGGCGAGTGACATGAACGTGGGTGTGAACGTGACATGAACGTGGGTGTGAACGTGCGTGTGAACGACGTGCGTGCGAGCGAACGTACGTGTGAACCTACGCATGTGCGAGTGAGCATACGTGCGAGCGTGTAGGGGCGTACGTCCGTGCGTTTACACGGTCACTCGCCACGTGCGCGCGCACGTACGAAAATAAGGCCGACTCTAGTCGGCCTTATTTTTGGACGACCCTACCTTTCCTTATACTTTTAGTATTGGGCAGCCTCGCACGTACAGAAATAAGACCTACTGGAGCCGGCCTTATTTTCGTACGTGTGCGCGCGCGTGGTGAGTGAACGTGCAAACGCACGCACGGACGCGCACACGTCCGTCCACTTGTACGCACACGTCTGTCCACTCGTTCGCTCACACGTGCACTCGTCCGTTCANCGTTCGTCACCACGTCCGTTAGCCACTCGTACCCCATACGTTCACAGCGTCTCTTGAAGCTATAAAAACAATGTTTATGAGGCTTTCAAAAAAGCTAAGATATAGTTTTCTTTCATTCTATCTATATGACCATCTACTTACCTACCAACCTACCTATGTCCTTTTCGGCGACTCCATTGCTCACTATCTGCCTAATTCTCTATTCATATGTTTGTCTCTCTGTCAATCTCTCCCAATCTCTGTATCTCTCTTCTCTCTCTCTCTCTCTCTCTCTCGCTCGCGTGCTTTCTCTCTCTCTCTCTCTATCTCTCTCGATCTCTCTGCCTCATCTGTCTGTGCGTCTGTCTGTCGGTCGGTCGGTCCGTCCGTCCGTCCGTCTGTCTGTCTGTTTGTCCCTCTACTTTTTTGAAAGGCAACAGTTGCGCAAGACTGCAGTGGAAGTTGAGAGGGCCAAACAGAAGCAATTCTGGGAGAATTCCTGAAAAAAATTGAAATGCTCAGTTCGGAAAAAAAACGAGGCCTCAGAGTATGATAGCAGCAGTAGCAGCAGCTTGTCAAAGTCTCCGTTCAAGTATCTGCCCTGACCCCACGGAAAATCAAAGAGCTGTACTGGAAGGGAGCAGGGAAGCAAGGAGAGGCAAATCTGCGCAAAAAGAAAGTGCGAGTCAATCCGCACGTCAGCAAAGCTGGCCACGACGGCAGCGGGATCCTTGAGAAGGAAAGGCTGGAGCCGTGACGAAGCAAAAAGCCTCGCACTCCGTGCAGAGACGGGCATGGGGAAAAGCTGGCAAAAAATTTAAAAGAAAGCCTCTCAGATCCTCTCAGTCATCTTCGGCAGGGAATCTTCAGGTCAACATGGCTAGTTCAGCCCGACGGTGGAGGACCGCCCGAGCCCGGAAGCTTCTCGCTGTGGCACTGAGCTCCTGGAGCAGCTGTCCTTCGAGCTGCGCCGNGAGGGTCTCCTGCCGCTGGGGGGCTGTGAAAGCCAGGTCAAATGCAGTGGGAGAACCAAGGTACGACGGCACGAACAAGTCAGCAGGTCGTCGCCCAGCTAGGTTGTGGTCTTCTGGCGTTTGGGGAAGGAGCAATCCAGTCTTTTCCCGCTCTGGCTGGAGGCCGGCACGGGCCGCCCAAGTGCAAAGCAGATCCCGTATAGCGTGGTGTCTCAAANTTTGGGGAAGGAGCAATCCAGTCTTTTCCCGCTCTGGCTGGAGGCCGGCACGGGCCGCCCAAGTGCAAAGCAGATCCCGTATAGCGTGGTGTCTCAAAGCGCGCTCACCACCAGCACAGCAAGTAGTGGCGTGGTAGGAAAAAGTATCAAGAACACCATCGCACTTCGGGCACCATTCGTCAGTGGTGGAGTCAGCCACTCCAAGGCGGTGTCGGAGTTCGGCACAGAAAGCTGCAGGTTCCAAAAAAACGAGGCAATCCTGGGAGGCTTCCTTCAAGAATGCAAGGTTGGGTGCAGAGCTGGCGGCCTCGTGCCAATGCGCTTTGCGATTTCTCCACTCCATCTGTCTAAAGTACTGCACCTAATAGGAAAAAGTGAGGACAGGTCATACAAAGTGCTGCACCTGTCACGCAACATCATCTCAGCAAAGCTGAAGAAGATCTAATGCTCCAAAACGCAATCACTCTCAGGGTGTCTCCTGCACTGCGCCTGCCACATAAAAAGCATCTTTGCCTATGCTTTGCGCTGTGTCGGTGAGGTGGCATAGGGGTCTCCAGAAAAACCGTCAGTTCAAACATGAGCGCCAAACGCGGAAACATCAATTATCTCGGCAAGAGACCCCAAACAGTGTGGGGGCGTGGGATAATGTATGATAATGTTGAAGATGGTGATGTTGATGATGATGATGATGATGATGATGAGGATGATGATGATGATGATGAGGATGATGAGGAGGACAATGATGTTCGAAGATGATGATGTTGAGGATGATGAGAAAAATATCTCTGCTCTTTTCATCATGTCTCTGTACAAGGTCTCCACAAGAGGTGTCCTGGCAAGATCTGCACAAGATCTCTAAAAGGGTTCTGTCGGAAAGATCTCTGTAAGAGAGACCTCCTCAGGACCCCAACCACGAAAGCTCTCAGATTAAGGTCTCTTGGCAAGATCTCTGCACACGCTCCCTTTAGGACGTCTCTTGGCAAGATCTCTTTATCAGATCTCTGTACAAGCTCTCTATAGGAGCTCTCTTTGCAAGATCTATGTAAGAGACCTCTAGGCAAGATGTCTGCAAAAGATCTGGATGCAATGTCTCTGCGCAAGATCTTCACAAGAGGTGTCCTGGCAAGATCTCTTTACAAGATCTCTCTGAGAGATCTCTCGGCAAGATCTCTGTATGGGATCTCTGTGGAATCTGTCTATAGGAGATCTCTTGGCAAGATCTGTGAAGGGCCTCTTGGCAACCTAGCTGTACAAGCTCCCTATAAGAGGTCTCTTGGCAAGATCTGTTTCAGAGGTCTCTGCGCAAGCTCTCTATAAGAGCTCTCTTGGCAAGATCCCAACAGGTCTGTATGCAATGTCTCCGCACAAGAGCTCTACAAGAGGTCTCTTGGCAAGATCTCCGTACAAGATCTCTTTCAGAGCTCTCCGTACAAGATCTCTATATAAGAGGTCTCTGTGGCAAGATCTCTGCACAGAAGCTTGTACACACAGAAGTCTTTACACATAGAAGCTTCTACACAGACGAGTTTTTACACACAGACGCGTTTACACACAGAGGTGTTCAACAGAGAAGCCCTTACACAGAAGAGATTATACACACAGACGCGTTTACACAGAAGCTTTTACACACAGAAAACTTTTACACAGAAAAAGCCCTGACACAGAGAAGTCTTTTTATTTCTGCCCGACCGTGCTTCGACAACGTTGTCAAGAAAGACACGGCGTTGGCGTAGCCAAGCCATTGCGCATACATCAAAACAGTCTCTGTATGGCTGCATTGTATTTTTTTGAATAATGCAGCCAATTCTGCCTTGGGCGGCCGCAGCGCTTCTTGCCGTAAGACAGAGAAGCCTTTACGCAAAGCAGTCTTTGCGCGGAATTTTTTTTCTCCAAAGACCCGTTTTCACATAGCCACAGAAGCTTTTACGCAGAGAAATCTTTGCACACAGGAGCTTTTATACACAGAAGCTTCTTGCACACAGACGCTTTTACACAAAGACATTTCCAAAGCGAAATCTTAAACCACTTTGCGCCGTTCGACCTCCATTTCGTGCAAAAGGGTTGCATCTCACGCTGCGAAATCGCGATTTTACACCAGTTTTTGCTGTTCGGCTTCCATTTCACACGGAATGGTTGCATCTCAAGCTGGGAAATCGCAATCTTACACCAGCTTTGGCGGTTCGACCTCCATTTCACGTGGAAGGGTTGCATCTCAAGCTGCGAAATCGCAATTTTACACCAGTTTTTGCGGTTCGACCTCCATGTCACGCGGAAGGGTTGCATCTCAAGCTGCGAAATCGCAATCTTACACCAGCTTTGGCGGTTCGACCTCCATTTCGCATGGAAGGGTTGCATCTCAAGCTGCGAAATCGCAATCTTGCACCAGTTTTTGCCGCTCGACCTCCATTTCATGCGAAATGGTTGCATCTGACGTTGCAAAATTCGCACCGCGCTACAACGAGAGCGATCCGATGCGCACAAAGTCACGGGAGGGTTGCGCGAGCACATGTTCGATATTCACAGAACATTGCGCGCACCACGAAAAATAAACATTGGTATTTTTCACCAAACCCAAAATCGTGGACATCCAAACCAACGCTCGCCCTACGCGAGTATAAATATAAGTCAGGTATCTATATTCCCATCATATAAAACTTTCTTATTTATTGATTCATTTTTCAAACCAAAAACACGGCTCACGCACGGCTTCACTCGGACAAGTTGATTAATAATCTTTCTTTTTCTTACTCTTAGTAGATGGGGTATTCACGCCGCCCGCTTTCGGGGGAACAAAAAGAATGAACACGCAAATGTGTACATGTGGCGTTCCACGTGCGTATCCATGTGAAAAGTTAAAAGGCGGTGCATTCACCACGTATATCATGTAGGGGGGTGAGGGGCGCAAAAACCGGAAAACCACATGTAAAACGTGGCACCCGCCCTCCCTCCCTTTGGAGGCACACCTTGAAACATCATAACTTTTGTTACACAGATTTGCGCGTGTCATCTTGTACACATCACAACTGATGTGTTACACACTTGAATGTGCGTGTCATCCTGTGTATGATCACGAGAGGAAACAACTTGTAAAACTTTCGGTTTGTTGTTTCAGTTTGCTTTCAAGCGTAAAACAAAAAGGGGTTGTTCAAGTTGCGCTCAACCAGAAAACAACAACAGAAAAACTTGTTTTTCACAAGCAGTGGGTTGTTTGGGCAACTTAAGATAGAAGTCAAACTTCCAAACCCAAACAGCGCGGGCACGCAAGAACCCACAATACAGCGCAAAGCACCAAAGCCCCGAATGCCCATATGCATAAAGAACGCGAAGAGCGCCGCAAGGGAAAGAGATAGGAGTCCAACTAGAAGCTGCTCTCAGCTTCTTTTTGGGAAGGAGAAAAAACAAAGTCCCATCAGCACGCTGAGTTGCAACTTATTTTTCACCAAACCCAAAATCGTGGACATCCAAACCAACGCTCGCCCTACGCGAGTGTAAATATAAGTCAGGTATCTATATTCCCATCATATAAAACTTTCTTATTTATTGATTCATTTTTCAAACCAAAAACACGGCTCACGCACGGCTTCACTTGGACAAGTTGATTAATAATCGATGGGGTATTCACGCCGCCCGCTTTCGCCACGGACCTCACCCACTATCTTTGTGGCAACTTTGCGTCGAGGATGAGACTCACGCTCTCTTTGAAGACTTTCGTCACTTCCAATTGAGGAACCCTGTTTCCAGGTTTCAAGAGCGGATGGTCAACTTGTCTCGAAGGAAAAATCAGCAATGTCTGTTCTCCAAACAAGGGGATGAAAGGGGCGCGGTACGCATGAGGGGAAAACTAAACCTGAAACTAAACAAACCCCAAACCGAGTAAAGCGTGGACATGTCGCGGGTATACGCATAAACTGAACCAACTGAAACATGAACCCGAACATGTCGCGGGTATACGCGTAAACCGAACCAATTGAAACACGCAACTCAAACTGACATCACCGCAAAACTGAAAAGAGAATGCACAACGGATGAATTTCGCTCTCCCCTTTTTCCGGTGGTAGACGGCACTGTGCTTGACTCTAATGTCTGATTGCCACCATCAAGCTTGACTGCGATCCTCATCCGCATTCTCATCCAACGGTTCTTCATTTGCATTCTCATCCAATGGTTNTGATTGCCACCATCAAGCTTGACTGCGATCCTCATCCGCATTCTCATCCAACGGTTCTTCATTTGCATTCTCATCCAATGGTTCATCCACTGGTTCAACTGCATCCAGAATAGCCGAGGGTTTCGCTCCCCCGGTAGTTGGAGATTCAGTGCCGGAAGATGGTGGGCTGTCTGTCAATACAAATATGATGTTTTGGGTCCACCAACCCAAGGATTGCACATATCCGCGAAGTGAACTCATCACGCGAAGAAGCATGTAAGTCCGAAGGGTAGCTCTTCCAACTGGCAATGCACGTGTTCAAATTGTAAATCGTGGCCAACAATTGCACCACTGCCCGCATGCGGTGCAGGTTGTGAAGTGGAAGCGGATCATCGGTGATACATGGCCAGTCAACTCAGTCAACAGCGCAAATCTGTGAGATCTTCGCATCAGTCACAGCCTCCAAGGTGAGGAGGAGGTCCAAGTTCAACAGAAGAATGGCCCATGTATAAACTTCGCGGAGTGGTGCTGGACAGTTGCACCACGTAATCACCTCCATCAGAGTTGAACCCATCATCGAAATTAGAGATAGGAAACCAGTTCAAGATGGGCGACTGCCCACGCAAGTAGAAATCGTACGGCATGTACCACATCCATGACACGGGAGTTCGGTAACGAAGTCACTGAAAAAGAAGGAAGAAATGATCAAACCCAAGGGCGGGAGGGTGTGGACTCAAAAATGAACAGCTGAAACTGCAAGAATTGGGATTGATCAAATGTTCAACTGAGATGTTTCCAAATGACAACTGTTGAGACATGTTTGACAACAAGGCAACTGAACCTATCGAACCTTGACTCTCAACCTGACCGCAATTACATCTACAGGCAAACCTTCGAACCTTGATCGACTGGAAGTCTGAGTTGAAGTCCAACATGCAACACAGCTGAAACCACAACTGAAACCGAAACTCAAAACTGAAACTGACATGCACGCACAAATACGCGCGGGTGGTTCGGCTTGTTGTCGCAGGTTGTTTTTTTCTTTTTTTCCTTTTGTTTTAGCCCAGGAAGATTACGCAACGCAGGAGAGACGCGTAAGGAACAGCGTAAGGTCCCAAAGGCCAAAAGCAACAGAAGCAGGAGAAAGAACCCACGACAACCCCCGGCCACCCACCCCATCCCCATTGTTTTACAAACAGTCACTTTGGTGACCCAAACTATCCTGTTCTCCAAACAAGGGGATGAAAGGGGCGCGGCGCGCATGAGGGGAAAACTAAACCTGAAACTAAACAAACCCCAAACCGAGTAAAGCGTGGACATGTCGCGGGTATACGCGTAAACTGAACCAACTGAAACATGAACCCGAACATGTCGCGGGTATACGCGTGAACCGAACCAACTGAAACATGCAACTCAAGCTGACATCACCGCAAAACCGAAATGAGAATGCACAACGGATGGATTTCGCTCTCCCCTTTTTCCGGTGGTAGACGGCACTGCGCTTGACTCTAATGTCTGATTGCCACCATCAAGCTTGACTGCGATCCTCATCCGCATTCTCATCCAACGGTTCTTCATTTGCATTCTCATCCAATGGTTNTGATTGCCACCATCAAGCTTGACTGCGATCCTCATCCGCATTCTCATCCAACGGTTCTTCATTTGCATTCTCATCCAATGGTTCATCCACTGGTTCAACGGCATCCAGAATAGCCGAGGGTTTCGCTCCCCCTATTGCTTAGCAACGAGGCTAAGCTGTCTGAAACTGAAACTGGCTCAGGGCTGACAAGCCTAGCCCCATGCTGACTTTTCATTCCTTTCCTTTCCCTTACCATATACCGCGCAAGAATCACGGTCAAGAAACTCTTCTCTGGCTTCCCAAAGGTCGGTGAGCAAGTTGTCCATGTCGACCCTTCCAAACCTAGAGTCCGTCAGGTCATCAGCCAAGGTGTTTTCATCCCTCGGCCTCCATGCCAAGCTCAACCTGACACCTGCTTTCATCAAGCAATGGGGCAACTGCATGTTGACCGGAGTGAGCGGCCAGCGCGTTGTGGAATTCCTTCTGGACAAGAAATCTATGGATCGACTGTCAGTCCCACTCTGAACCCACAAACGAATGCATGTCCTTCCAGACTTTGGCTCAAGGTAGCCGAGCAACTGAAGCGCAACTAAAACTGAGAGCAACTCCGCTGGGACCGACGCCCGCTCGCTATCTCCATTCTCCCCGAAAAAGTACGAAGCGTCCTGGGGACCCAAACGGATTCAGAACCACATGCCATCAGGGAATTGATACCCAGCCAAGACAACCAAATTGTTCTCACACTTGGCATCGGTTCTAAAGATCTCATTCGTCAACCTACGCGGTCTCACGCAAGAAAACATGAACTTCTGTTCTTCAAATTGCCTCTCCAAGAACATGCAAACCAGCTTGACCAAGCGCGGTGCCGTGGCAACTGTGCTCTTGCTGACTGCTGAAGCCCATGAATAAAGTGGGGCCAAGCGTGGCTTCAATCACTGCTTGCACTTTGATTGGATCCGTAGGGTTTAGATCCGATACCTCTCAAATCTCACCAAAAGTTCCCAAAAGTTCATGTCTACTTGCGGTATCACCAAGAGGCAGTAGCAAAACAAGTATTGATCCTCAGAAGCTTCGGGCATGAGCGTTTTATTCCTATCAAAGCAAAGCTGATTGCGCGGGAAAGTCCGCTAATTGAAATTGCGCCAGCCAATCTATGCCAAGTAGTCCCTGTCAGTTGAAATTGACAATTGAGTTCTGAACGTAGCAGCAGGCATGACCTCGGCGCAACACGCGAACCCACAGAACCTGACATCGGCAGAACAATCGTTCAACATTGCGTGGAAACGGATCTGCTCAGACACACACGCTCTGCAGCTCACACACTTCCAAACTTTGACACCACAGAAATGGAAATTGGGTTGAATCAATTGAAACCAGACAATCTAAGGACCGGAGAAGCTGCAACCAAATGGCTGTCAAGGCATTTTTCCAGCTTTGTCAGCGCACCATTCAGCAGGTCAGGCTGCTGCTACGGTGGATTCAAAGCAGGCCGCTACCACTGCACCAAACTCTGAGGTGTAGTGCTCTGATTCCACTAGTCTATCTTTCACTCCAGTCCAAGATCCAGCATCAGCGTTGCGCATGACAAGGCCACCATCAAGTCCAAACGGCTTGGGGCGAAGCAGAGCTGATAGATCTAGACCAGCTGTGTGCCAAACTTGTAGCGGTTTGGGGCTAGGCCCTCCAAATGACCCCATCCAAACCACTTTGCGCAGAAAGTGGAAATATTCCAGAACATGACGCAAAGAGGGGGGTTGCACCATCACGCTGGATATTGGTTGCTCCAGGCAAGGAAGACAGCCACAAATGACAGACAAGAAAAGGCCAAATGCCGTCACTTCTGCTTGCATGTTTCCTTCTGAAACAAATCGGCGGCTGGTGTCTCCAAAGTAATGATTCCAGTCAAAGCGTTGAGCAACGCTAGAGCACAAAGCTACGAAGATGGAACACTTTGTCCCCCACCAGTGCATCCCTCCCCGGCGTGTGGCCGTCAGGCAATCCAAGAAGAGGCGTAAGCCTAGTGGACTGGTCATGTCGTGCTCCTGGGAAAAGGCTATGTCAAGCGATAGGCATCTGAAAGATTCGCGCATCATCTCAACTGTCAGCCGCCCATGACCTGCACAATATTCCACAAAGTCAAAGAGCTGCTGTGGCCTTGTCCAATTGAAAAGCATTCTTTGCACCAGGGACATGATCTGGTCGACCAAAGTCAAAGAAGCAAGCCCCGGGTAGGCAAAACCAATCAGGTCTGGCCACTGCGTTGCTGCAATGCCACCTGAACTAGAGTCATACTCCAAAAAGTTCAGGACCGTGTTGCGCACCGTTTGCAGTCTCAGTTCCATTGAAGACAAGCTGGGCAACCTGCAATGGTGTAAAATGAAAAAAGGCATGTCCAAACTTCTGGTAACCAACAAAAAGGTTTTCTGTCCAAGATGGAGTTTGAAACACCTCGCCTGTGAATGGCACTAAAGGGAACCAAGTCCATCAGCCCAAACTTGTTCACAGAGTTCTGGAACACATTCTCCAAGCGAATGTCTTCCTCAGTCTGCACCTGACGCCCACGGTCTGGAAGAGGAGTCTCTGTGGCCTGGACTGGGTTTGCAAATGTGAGGCTGACGCTTGATGAACTTGACGGAGCTCTGCCATGCGCTGCAGGAGTTACGGGAGGAACTCCGCCAGCTTGCGAAGTTTCAGCTTCAGCATTTCGGGCATTTCTTCTCCTCTTGGGTTTCCGTTCGCGCTGGTGACCAGGGGTATTCTTCATGGACCCGACAAGGAGAAGCGGAAGCATTGACATATCCATGGCGTCTGAATTGAGTTGAAAGCGAAAGGCCAAGAAATCAACTTGCAAAACAAAGTAAGCTCCATCTTTGACTTGAGCAGCACTTGAACCGACAGTGCGGCAATTTGCGAGTGATGAAGCTGTGTGTGAGTGCCTGGTCAAGCGATTGACTGACAAGAGAAGCTGCTGAAAGTGAAGGCTGCAAACCAAGGCGAGAGCAAATAATAACAGCGCAACAATGCACGCCCTGCACCCGGCAGGAAAACGAGACGTGAAATTGTGAGAGGTGCGTAAAGATTTATCTGAAAGGATTGAAATTGACAAGTTGCAGTCACAACGCAAGGCTGAAGCCCTTTTGCACGCTCTTTTTCAGTAAATGGGTTCTGGCATTGATGAGATAACTGCTTCCAAATCAGCCATCGCATCTTGTGGAACCTGGCCTGGCTCCTGTTCCGACAATCCATGAACGTCCCGGGCAAGATCGAACTTTTCCCACATCCACTGGTGCACCTTTCGCAGAGCTGCTTGCCAGTCCCGCGTGACTTTGAAGCCTTTGCTGAAAGTTTTTTGGGCGTAAATGTCGATCCACCGCGGGTCCTTCGTGTCAGGTCTCGTGTCACAGGTAAACCTGTGATCATTGAAATTCAGGCGCATCTTGAAGACACTACATGGCTCCAATCGCTTCAAAATTTCAGGGGTGGAATGGACCTTGGTACCCCCACGTCTGGCAACTGCAGGTTGGGCTGGTTCACCACAAGGAGCATGATGACCTGCTCCTGCAGGTTGCTGCTCGTTGTTGGGGGCTGGCCCATTTTGGTTTGCCAAAGGCTCACGGCCACCTGGTGATTCAGACTCCTGCTCTGGGGCCTCAACATGATCAACTGCTTCAACCATGGGACCTGGATGAGCATCATCGTGACTCACAGGATCAGAACTTTGATCCGGCACATCGCCCGGAGCTGGCTCTTCAGGACGCTGCTCAGCAAGATCTGGCTGATCAGGTTCAGGCTGCGGTTCTGCCATGTGATTCGGAAGCCCATCAACGACCGAACCTCCCGCGTGCAAGTCAGGTTGGAACCCAGCTGCATCATCATGTTCACGAAAGCCGTCAGGCAATCAACCACCATCTGCGCCGCCTCATCCTGACAGCTTTCATCAGGCTGCTGGCCACTGTCATTCGGCCGATGGCTACTGTCACCAGGCTCTACTTCCATCGGCTGTTCCTGCTCCGGGTTCTCAAGAGGCAATGGCGACATGGGGTGGTCCACGGTCTCCTCGGCACCTGGGTTCTCTTCACTGCCTTCAACATCCAATTCATCACCGGAATCAATGCGATCCGGCATGGAAGCTGCACTCCTCTTCCTTTTCCGATTGCTGGAAGCTTGGCAGCCCGTCTGCCTTCCACGTCCCTTTCCTCTGCCCTTGCCTTTGCCTTTGCTTGTGCCCCGGCCACAGCCTTTCCCGCGACCCTTCGCTGCTTTTCTGGCCTTTTTTGCCTCAGGCGCAAGCTTTCAAAACCAATTATTGCCAAGCGTCCGTCAATTTCTTTCTTACTTACTCACTTGCTTGCTTGCATGCTTATTTACTATCAGACAACACCGTCCCAATCACAGTCCACATCCGTGCCAGTGAAAGGCAGAGTTCTACCAAGACTTACATTTGCTTTCTATTATTTATAAAACGCTTACAAATAAAAACTTAGAATTGCAAAGCNCCACATCCGTGCCAGTGAAAGGCAGAGTTCTACCAAGACTTACATTTGCTTTCTATTATTTATAAAACGCTTACAAATAAAAACTTAGAATTGCAAAGCGCTCGCACGTTTATACTTATTCCTTTTTCTCTTGCTGGAATAATTGATGCCGGTTGGATTTGTGGATCCAAACCATTTGTTCGGATCCATTTCTCCTGATGATTATTTTCACCCGGTCGTGTTGAGTAGGTGAATGCTGATATCTGAACACGCAGTGGTATCTATGATACCCGAAGTTGAAATACGTCCCTCAGGTGAAGCTACGGAGCTTCGGATGCAGCAAAGGGTGAAACTGATTCCGCTGAAAGTGCCAGAAAGTAAGAAACAACAGCTGAGGTAGTGGGTGGGAGGGTTTT
>BGPT01000797.1:374214-394079 GCA_003297045.1 Symbiodinium sp. clade C Y103 | reverse complement strand
ATTGCGAGATCTAGTCTTGTATATGAAAGCTGCCGGCGTGGAAGCCGATGAGGGTGCAAAGATTCCGGGCACATCAGTGACCCGCAAGTTTGCATAGGATTGCAAACGAATTTTCAAAGTTTTGGGAGTGTAAGATCAGAGCCAGGTCATGGATGTATCATCGCGCAGGGACTTTTGGCCCATGTGGAGCGAAAAGGCCNCAGAGCCAGGTCATGGATGTATCATCGCGCAGGGACTTTTGGCCCATGTGGAGCGAAAAGGCCGCTCAGGGTGTGCGGCCCGCTACCAACATATATATAAATATTACCTGGGAACCCGTACGAACAATATGTTTGTCCATCATGGGTTTTACCCTTAATGGACGTTTTTTTCTGGTCCAATTGCGTGTTTTGGCTTTTGATTCTGACGGGTTATTCAAATTGGGGGTCATGATAGTGTACCCAAATCTGGCCACAAATGCTGCCATATTTCCCGCCAAATTTGGATGTACCCATAACATACTAGTATTTTTTAAACATCATGTTGAAAAGACCGTAACCATATGTCAACATACTGCCCCAAATACTGTCTCTAGATGAGACACTCATACTGTCGGCACCAGTCCGACAAATCCAAGATTTCAGGAAAACTATTCACTTGGAAGTAGGGGGATTGCAGCCGGAAATGGCCGTATTTGGCAAAACAAGTAACAGACAAAAAAAAGTCCAACCCCATACGGACAGAAAATGTTATTTTTATGGTTTTGTCCAGGTGTATATATATATATATATGTATATGTGCACAAAAAGGTCTGTATACCCATGGCACTGAAGAATAGCAAACTAGATGTAAATAATTGGATGCCATCTCTTGGCTTTCCCATTGAAAGTTTACACTCTGACTACTTTTCCTGAACCAACCAAGTCCAGAAGTATACTCACAAGCCGAAGATATTTCAAATAGAACCAAATCCAAAGCACAATGGCTTGCAGCAACTACTGTACTCAAACGATCTTACAAGTCATCACTGGGGGTAAAAGTTTAATTATGGCAATGTAAGTACATTCTGGCAATCAGAATGACAGAAAACCAAATGTGATAGAAGCACTTAACAACCTTACCAAAAAGTTGTGACCATAGAATGGCTGCCTTGCTTTTGCATTGGCTCAGCAAATTACCATGAAACATGGAAAAAATGTTGCAAGTACTCGTGCAGGATTGGAGGGCTTTTCATATGTTTTAAAATACTAGCCACGGGGAAGTTTTGCAACCAAAGGGGTGGCTTAGATCACCATTACAAAATAAGTGCGCTATACATAAATACCACCTTTGTAATAGCTGTATACTAAAGATACTACTTGCATGTAGATCAAAGAGCCAATGACATGAGTATCAACTGAGAAAATGGATATAGGTAAAGGCAAATACATCTTGTCTTTACGAAACTATTATTGAGTAAGGAGTTTAGCATACACTGTGAATAAAAACTAAAAATACAGACATCAACAAAACAATTAACATATATTGCAAAACACCTCAAAACACGACAAAACACACACCGACATAGCGTCTCACTCTCTTAATTTAGGGGGATGCTTTAACCAGCTTTCTTGCCACTGGGAAGTATTCAATCTGCATGGAAAACCTTCTGATGTGCTACGATAGCCGCGTAATGAAATGGTCCGCAATCAGCCCAACAAAGGCACGCAGAAAGGTTCAATGGTGTGTTTCTCCCTGCTCTGTTTGGGGTCCGAGACACCTGAACTTTTGCGACTGCTTGTGTGAAACTTTAGCCACATCTGCGCATACCAAAATTCACGATCATTGAAGATTTTCTCCAAACTTGAATCCAAATAATTACAATACCAGGAGTTTCAAAGACCCCAAACAAAAAAGTAGGTACCGTAAAGTAATTTTCGAGAAAACTGGGTTTAAACAAAAAACATGTTGGATTTACACAATTTGACCTATAGTATAATTATTCGGGTAGACCTGTATCAAATTTCTGCCTCCTCACATGTAGCAACTTCATACTGACAACCCGAAATCTGTGAGAATGGGCACACCATCGAAACCGAAGCTAACGTTACCTCGCACAATGCGTGCATTCTCCACTGGCCGCAGCTACCTCCTAAGCTGCGAACTTTTCCGCCAGCGGTCAAAAAGTCACTACGTAATATACGCATGGCATTTCCAAAGTCCGCTTGATACATGTGAACCCAGCAAACTGACAATAGCTGAAATAATCCACGTTGTTTTTTTGTCTGACTCGGTTCGATCTTGCCAAGCCAGAAGCGGAGCCTAAAAACTCCACGTCGCAGCCGTCCATTCCCAGAAGCAAAAAAAACATATTTTGAGTACGGGCTAGTGTGGGTTAATCGTGGTTTTAATGCGGTTTAAAAAAAGGGGTTCCCAAAGACATCTTTTTTTAAACAATAAACAAGAATATGGTTATATCAATACGGTTTAATACGGCAGAAATATGTACTTTTTCTGGTATTTGTGGGGTGCGGACCCTAAACTTGTCATCCAAAATCACTAAGACATGTGATTTTCGATGGAGTTTTCATGATTTTGTGATTCCTTTTCCATAATTTTGTTCGTATTCGTTCGATTTTGGCATGCCAGAACCTTTTTTTTCCATTGCAATAAATGCAACCATGTTTCAAATTTCTGCCTCTAGGGGTGGTTCTTGAGATTGATTATGATCACAATTAATGTTGTCCGACATGTTCCAAGAGCATCGGGTCCTTTTTTGTGAGAACCGCCAAGGCCAGCGGGGTGGAAGTACAATGAGCATGAAGGGTACTGAAAGAGATAGGTCCAAGGTTGGCATCAATAAAGTTGTTTGAATCATCTAAGGGAACGGTCATGACACAAAGCGTGAAAAAGTAAGTTTCTTCCCTCATTAATAAAGAAACAACATATGTTTTGAGAAAAACTATGAAAAAACTATCTTTCTCATAACTAATCAGATTTGATCAAATTTGTGGGTTCTGGATGCGCTAGGTAGCCAAGTTCTCCACAATCCACCGTTTCTGCCAGTCTCCATGTCTGAACTTCCTGCAACATTTGTAAAATTCAATACGCTGATGAACCTGCCCCTAAAAAATGCATGGATTGTGAATGAAACCATGCTTTAACAATTTGTGATTTCAGGAAAATGGAAATGATTTCGAAACAACGGTGACCATCCCCATGTACAATCCATGTGTATAATGAAATGTGTATACTATTGTTCGAACCCAGATGCTGTAAGGATTGCTCAAATTTGTGGCCAGCCAACTCAACGGTGGCATCCCAGCTCCAGATCCCGATCGGTTCACATCAGCTTTGTGCTCTATGAGTTTTGCCATCGTTGCCACGTTGGCTGCCCTTAAGGCCAGGTCACACAATGGAGGGGCTCCCGGCGTTCCCCCCACCGCGGGCAATCGGTTCACATCGCCCCGGTGCTGCACCAGCAGCTCCACCGCCCCAGGCGACCGAGCTGCGCCCATGCAGGTCCCACCGCCAAAGCGCGTGCCATTGGCATCGGCCCGCAGCCGCAGCAGCTGAGCCAACGCCCCCTCCCCCGCCTCACCTGCGGAGGTGGCGAAGTGCACCGGGGTCCAGCCTGGCCACACGTCCATCTCTGGCATAATCAAAGAGGATGTCTCCAGGATGGCCTTCTGTTCCAGCAACTGGACCAACAACTGGGCATCACCTGATAACGCAGCACAGGCCATCGGCCCCATACCTTTTTGCTGCTGAAGTGATTTCGTTGACTCGAAGTGGAAGTCTGTCATGAAGCAGTTGAGCGATCTAGATACGTTGGGAAGCCCAACAATCTGCTGGTACTTGGCGAGCAAAAAACGATACTGTTCCTTCTTCTTCTTCTGCGACAGGAGCCTGTGAATGGATGGGTCAAACCCCTTAGACAGGCACGCGCCGGCTGTTAAAATCCGGAAACGCTGCTTCTTTAAATCAAAAATTCAAACATCCCCCACCCGCCTGTCGAGCTTGTCGTCCAAAGCTTTTCGAACCACCTCGCAGCACTCGTGTCTGTCTGCCTCTACGGTGAAAGTACCTTCATGCACAAAGTTGTTGATCCACTGGACTGGGATGGCAAACTGCAAATGCTTTGAACCATAGGCCACCGTGATTGGGATATCAGACTGAGTGGACAGCAAGTGGCACCACATTTCAAGCCTGCACCACCCTCGCCCCACCCAAGAACTATGGCCGCACTCCCGAAGTGTGTCTTTGTGGTGAAGCCGCGGCACAAGTGCCAGGAAGACATCCGAAGCTGCAACATAAAGAGGGATAGATCGGATAGCAAGCTCAGCATCATTGGCAGCTTGCAACTTTGCGGCCTCATCATTTGCAGCCACAACTTGTGGAATTGAAAACCAGTCCATCCAAATAAATGCCTTCTTCAGATCGGCGGGCTTGGGGAATTTCGAGCGGATTCCGCTCACTTGCATGATTACGGTCTCTTCCACCGTCACAGTGCCCTGGATCAGATTTTCCAAGGCACTGCGCAGTACATCCATCTGCTCCCCAGCAACATCTGGATGTCGATGTCCCAGCCACTGGTGTGAAACAAAGATGGTGAGACTGCCTGGCTGATGCTCCACCAAGACATTGAGAGCCATAAGCACCTGATGGGGCAAGGGAGGCCCCCTCATTTCCATGAAAGCCGCCACCGGAAGGATCCACATTGGGTGTAGCCGTTCCAAGTCTCTAAACGATTCCTCTGAACGGAAGGATCTCTCTGTCCGCTGCAGGGATGCCATGCTGATAGCGAAGACTGCCAAGTTTGAGGAATTGAGTGGCTGCGGATCCAGAATTGCCTGGCATCAGCCACAAACTCTGAGTACTGCGCAGCCAACAGCTGCCATGTGTTTCCTCCCACCATCTCCATATCTCCCATGTCCTGGGCGTAGACAGCAATTCTGTGAGCAGCAAACCTCAGCAGATCAAGCGGGAGGAACAGAAGCACGAGTGCAAGAAATAGATCAAGAGAGGTAGGTGGTGGGTCCTAGGCAACTGCTGCCTTTTTGGTGTTTCTGAGCTATTTCTGTAGCAGTAATATTAGAAGTGGTAGTAGGAGGAGGAGTAGTAGCAGCAGCAGCAGTAGTAGGAGAAGCAGCAGCAGCAGCAGCAGAAGTTTGTACTAGTACTAGTACTAGTGGGAGTGGTAGTAGTCGTCGGGGTCGCCGCTGCCATCATGCTGTAATAGTACTTGTTGCATTATTTCAATTATAGAAACACCCTAGTGCCGAGCTAGCGCGGAGCTAGCCCCCTGGTGGTGTTTTGCGAGATTTGGGTGATGGCCCGCCTTAAAACGAGTGCATAAATCACAATGGTACATGTATGTTCCGCACCTTTTGAATAAATTGCAATGCCGGGTTTTGTGACAGCACCCCACATCATGACATAGGATATCAAGCAACCTAGGCCAAACCCCCCTTCAGGCGAGAAAAAGAAGCTTCGGGAAAAAAACTCAGCCAGGGAAGAAATTTCAGCCTGAGCGAGAAATTATTGAATTTTGTAGTTCCAGGTATATAATTTAATCATGCAATATTCTAATAAATCATTATATATATATATGTCTTTTTATATTCATATATTTTGTAAATCGATTAATAGTTTAAAATATATTTCCAAGTAGATTGGTACTTGTATTGCTAAATATAGTTTTAAAAAAAGTCCTGATAAATTAAGCTTAAGGATTATATTTTTCTATATTTTTCGTAATAACAAATATCACTATTTGATATTCGATATCTTTAATGTTTGATGAATTCTGTTTAATTCTCAAGAATCTCTCGTAATCGAATTTCCCAGGCATCTTGAGAATTCTTCAACCTCAAATTTCTGCGAGGATCAAAAATTTCATCCGACAATATCTGAATCAGTATTACCTCTATCTGCCGTAATCATTCCCTTGTATTCGCTTTCTGTTGACGCCATCATGCATGGCAGTCAGCGAAACACAATCGAACAAGGCCCCAACGTGTCCCTGGCTGCAAATGTTTCAGGCCTTGGACGTGATGACTCAGTGAAAGCGGTTGACAACCCTGGCGATCAAACGTGTCCCCTAAGTGTGGTACCTTGCGGGCAAACATGGCAATCGAAGATTGCCCATTTATAGATGGATTCTACTATTAAACATTTAACTTTACACGGAATTCCCATTGCCATGTTTGAGTGCCAGAGGGTATGCCCGTGGTTGCTAACCAGTTCCGTGAGGATGATCCTCCAAGTGCAGACCATGTCGATAGCTTTGATAGGGATCATCCGATAGCTCGAAACAGCATCAACAAATCCCTGCTCAGCAAAGTTGGCATGATCGATTGTTTTGGGGGAAACACCTGTCATCGAGTAATGGAGGATCTTTTGGCACTGCAAGACTGACCTTAGGTCATCGCTTTCCTGGTCCAGGTGCTGCCAGAATCAGCGAGGCGTCGGGAGAAGCTGAAAAATGGATCCCAGTACAGTCCATCCCAGCTAATCCAATTTCAATCGACAAACACTCATCACAACTAGCTGTGGCAACATCTAAGCATTCTAAGCATGTAGCTATAAAAACAGTAGGCCAGCCCAGCCATGATGCGAAAACCTGAGCTTTCTGCGCAGTTTCCTCCTTGGTGAACAAACTTCGGGCAGAGGGAGGAAAGTTGGAGCTGTCCTGACGGCCCCATGCCCCGTCGTCCCACTGGGAGATACCTTGATTCAAGATGGGCCCCCAAAATGTTGCCCTCCTGTAATCAAACGTTTCTTTCGCCACTGTCGTAGAATTAGTAAAGAATCCCAGCAGAATCCAGGAGTCCTCTCCATGTGTTGCAGCCAGATTTAGCAGGTGGCAAAACATAGCATGTTCAAGTTCTGGTGGTCAAAAGAAAATTGCCAATTCAAAACATGTTTGAAGACATTTACAATCCTGGATACCCTGCAATATTTTCTATTCTAACGAAAGATTACCATATTAAACCACCCATCCAAGGTGTGTTCGAGCCAAAGCGATAGAAGCATCTCCCCCAAGCGAGGACCCCCAGCAAAACCAGCGGAGTTTACAATTTCCCCAATTAACACAGACCCTGAGAATAGCTTTAGATCGGAAAGCAATCTTCAAACTTCTTTTGCCCTGGGTCTTATGTTAGACTTCTCCCTGGGTCTTATGTTATTAGGTATACAGTAGAATGGAGCTTCCACCACATTCCGAGGCAATGCATTTGTCAACTGCCCCTTCCAATCGTCAGTGCTCCTCGTAGCTCTTCCAGGTTTCCTGCCCCAGGGCGGTAGTCACAGAGCTTTGAAACTTGCAGGGCGAAGCGGTGGCAAAAATCACCCGTGCGACATCCGCAGGCGTTGCAAAATGTGCTCCTGAAGCAGGAGCTGAAGCGAAAAAGTGGGAGCTGAGCTGACCTGGGTCAAGGGTCAAGTTGGTCCTGAAGCAACTGTTTGGGAAAGTAAGACGGGTCTGAAAAATGAGGTATATCCAGTGTATGGTCCATGATGGTCAATGAGTATTGAGAAAATTATGAGTCACCAGTGGTTTTCATCAATATTGACAAACCCACATTCTATGACATAGGTATTGGTCAGTCAAGACTATGGACATGCACAATCCATCAAAATCAACCAAACAGGTTTTTTCATTCATTTTCTGTGTGGGGGAATGGTCTTCGCTGGTCACAGAATATCCCTGACTGGTTTGTGGTTTGTGTACTAAAAGAAAGCAACTGTTTGTCTTTATTTTTCTGTTTTATCGGCTGCATAAATGGTGACATCAAGGCTGAATGTCAGTGATGAAGTGATGAAGGCCTTTCCAGCCTCAGTGAGTCTGCCATCTTGAGGAACCATGATGAGTTTGTTGTGGTTGCTTCATCAACAATTCAACAACCAGCTGTCATCTTCAGTGTTGTCAACTGTGGATAACCAACGCCATGGTTGAACGTGTCGGAACTGCTACTGAAATGACCCAACTGATTTCAATCTTTACCAGGTTGGGGCAAGGCCTACTCATAAATTGGATGGTTGAATTATGACTTGAACAAAACTTGATCGAGGAAAACTTCAAGATGAAGCAGCCGCCCCCCAAACAGACTCCAAAGCAAGCAAAAACATAGCTATGTCTATGACTTCCGCTTCTGAATCCTTTAGCATCTTTCAACTTCCATCCCGAGATTTTGAAACGCAGCGTCCTAGTGCCACAGCGGTATGGGGACACGGCAGGTAGCCGAAGTCTGCCACCGATCTTCTCATGGCTTCGCACATGGCATCGTCGTCAATGCGTGCGGACGCAAAGATCTGCTGCATCTTCCTGGCTCTGCGACTGATGTGGAACCATGTGCCATGGTCGAAATTCGGAATGTATACCCAATCAACCCCAATCATCCTTGGGGGACAGTCATCAATCCATAGGGATTTTAACATCCATCAGGATTCCCAATATGGGATGGACGACCACAAATCATATACGGTACACTACAGTAACAGTACCAGGTCTTGACCCTAGCACATATATTATGGCGACTGGCAGTATTGGTAACATGTTATAATACGCTACCCTCCAGTAATTTAACAGCAATGATATATGTACATATATATAATCGTTTGTAGATGATTAAGCTATCCAGTCAAAAAATTGGATTTTCCATTGTCAATTAAAATTGCCAGAGGGTCGCAGGTATGTGAGTGGTATTTGTATGATAACGAATTGCACATTACACTGTCAATATCACCGCTGTGTTGCCATTGTGTTCAACCAATATCAATCACATATGCCATCAAATATTGAATCAACATACCTTCAACATTAGCAACGGAAACTCCTCAGTTGATCGATGGCAGTTCCGTTAGGGTAGTATGACATAGTATAACAATCCCCCGTCCTTTTTGTTTGCAAACTGCTCTTTTTGTTTAGTGAATCGGGCTATTCCAGTCACGTTGCCCTGACAACTCAAATCGAAGTAGACTATCATACAGCAGGAAATCATGATCGAAACTGTAGCAAATCAGCCGGACTACCCTGATCTAAAAACGATCTGTGAAAAACCAAATATCAAAGCATCCACAACAAACTGCTAGGAATACTCCCCCATTCGACGCCTCTTGACGCCTCAAAAAGAGACCATCTCCAATTTCCGGCTTTCAATGGTTCGCCCCATGTGCAATGCATATAATATCATATAATATCATATACTATTGCAAACATGCTGCATGATACTCCTCCACTGAACACAAAAAACATGAAAAATAACATATCATCTGGTTTGGCCATACAAATTAAACATCCCATTCCATCCATGATATCTCAATCATACAATATTAAAATTACAACTCACCCAAATGTCAATGGCTACATGAATATGTTCTGATGATTGAGCCCCTTTTTTCAATGGTTTACCCATGTTTACCCCCCTTTGTTGATAAAGTTTTTCGACAATCCTGGGGCGCAACTTCCGAGCTTCTGATGCCATGCCTCTGGTAGGGTGAACTGACCTAGCCATGCTGAAAGATATGGGGAGTTCACGAAGGGGTGTTTGTGAGCCAGTTGTACACACCTTGGAAGTATGAATAGTTTCATGTAATAATATATTATATATGTATACATATCTACAAGATTAAGAGTATATATAAGTCATTTACGTCATTTACCTGCATTGGTTGTGGAGGGGATTAACCCCTCTGTAATGGCAAGACCGGATTAATCAACCCCCCACCCCGCCCCATATAAGTCAACAAGGTCAACAACTTTTTGGGGGGTTGAAAAAACACACCGAATGAAGAAACCGCCCTTCATTGAGGATGCAAATCAATTTCGCTGGAATTAGGGGCATATAAGCACCAATGAAGTTCAAATTCCAGTTGAATTTGTTGCAGAGTAGCCTGCATGAGGGGTTTTGTTTTGCTGAAATTAGCTTCACATTAGGAAGAGTCAGTAAGTAACCCTGGAAATTGTAGCCCCAAATAAACAGAAAAGGGACACATTTTAAATTAGTACCTCCAACAACCTGGGGGTTCCGGAGGGGCATGTTGTCCTTGGGTTGAACCATTGTTTGAAGGGAAGAAACCATCCAAGTGACTTAGTATTGCCCCAAAGATCGGGGGTGAGACGGGCATGTGCAACTGGGGGGAGATAATCATCCTGACTTGACATTATTACTGTCAATCAATCAACCACCAGCAAAGGGACATCTATGCAATCATGGCTGGCTGTGGCTGGTACATTTGCCAGTGTGACCGCCCACTAATCCAGTCACACACCGTGTCACATGATTCCACTAGGGGAATGCAAACATATCAATGGTACTGACAGTAGCTTCAACACACTGAATCGCTGGATCAAAGTGGGATACCCCAAAAAGATCCAAACAGTGGATGCTCAAGTCGCTCAAGTTCGCCAACAAAAATCCCAGCAGTGGTCTCCTCAGTCTCCTTGTGTCTTGAACTCTCATTCAGAGCCACACCGATTCAGTCTTCGATTTCAGTTCGTCCCATTTCATCCAATACTTCAGTGATGGTTTCGGTGGTGCTAATCCCCGAACCCACTATGTCAGGACTTCTCCTATCCTCAGGAATCTGAACGCATGGATCTAACTCAAGAATTCATCATCCTGAAGTCCTAGTCTTAGATGCTTGTTGTATAGTTCGCCTTAAAAGGGGAGGGGTCCACAAGAATAAACCATGCCTAGTAGAAGCGGTTTATGACATAATATATATATATATATTATATATATATATTAGATATATATATATCTACTTGGCATGATGTATGATAGACGACCCCTTTTACGCTTGAGAATGGAGCCATTAATCAATCCCCAATACACCAGTTGGTGAAACCATCAATCAATCAACAGGAACTGGGCAAATCTTAATGATTCACGAACCTCCAAGAAGGACATTTTGAGATGGGTCGGTTCTATTGCAATACTCCTGATCTGAGGTAGCCAACATAATAATTCTTGTCTTGATTCACTGACCAATCCGATTATAATTGGGACATTCATTGTAATTGCCACTACATGAATATAATATGACCTAATCACTTCGATTTAACTACTATGAATCATGTGTAGCCTATGAACACAATGATTCAATATCCCAAATATCCCAAGCCACTATTAGAATGATTCACTAGTTATCACTATGAAATGATCACATGTTGGGATAGCTACCCCAATCCAATTGCCATCAGCGCCACTGGTGCCATCCATCTGCTTCATCCATGACTTCACCAGCAGGCTGTCCTCACCTGGCCGGAGGCGGTCAGCGGGGGTGGTGTGACGCCACCGCGCAAAATATTGGGATGTCTAATCAAATCTAGTCTAATATAGTCTAATCTAATCTCATCTCATCACATCTAATGTGATCTAATCTAGTCTAATCTGATCTGAGCTATCTATTTGTCTATCTAATTGTCTATCTGAGCACTGGCGCATCAAATCTTGGGGGAGGCCATCTGTGGTTGACCTCCGATTTTCTCAGGGGATGCGTCATGTTTTTCCAATTTTGATAGGGGAAATGATGGCAAGGGGTTTTGGGGTAATCTATCAAGTACCCTATTTTCAGACAAACCTACTTTTGACTCGTGCCATGTTGATGGATTTTACGTGTCTTTATTCCAATACTATTTGCCAAACTAGCATTAGAATCATTGTCGCTGCCGCGGACCGGAAAATACATGACATGACCCAAACCACCGACCATCAACCAACACTTTTGACAATAGCAGGAAAAGTACCAACTCCAATTTCACATCCCGAGTTTTGGACAAACCCTCCATTGTTCATCCCTGCTGGATAAATGCTAGCAATTCTCCAGTGTCAGTCAAAACACATCTGCCTGTAAGGTAGTAGAAGATACGTTCCATGTTGTAAGGCACCTTGCAAACGTCAAAGGTTGGAGCAGTTTGGACATGGCGACCCATGACTTGCAGATGCTGGTCATTCTTGGTAGGATAATACCATAGTATAGACCATGGTGTACATTGATGTACAGTTTTTACAGTATTTGTTTGGTTGGGGGATGTCAAGAGTAGAAATACAAAATGGTGGGACATCCCCCCCAAGTCAACGGCTTTACAAAGATCCAAATGGGTGTGTCTGAGGATGGGGTGTACGATGGTATACCGCCCATTACCGCCCAAAACGGCACCTTGCTGAGAACTTGACGATAGTCGAGGGGATTTGTGGGTACCCTATTCAGACAAAACCCAGATAATCAGTTTGATGATCATCCGGAGGCACTCCTGCTGGGAAAGTGGCCAACCTCAAAGGTGACACTCTTGATTTTGGGGAACCTTGTAGTGTTGGTACACCCAGTGACGATTCATCTACCACAATCGTCCATGTTCACTAGGCTTTCATCAATAGGCACAAAAGAATAAGCTGCAGAAAAGGGGAATCAACATAGGTAGAGTTTTTGCCGGATGTCCTAGTTGCTCTCTTTCTCAGAACTTCCAAGTTTCCAATGTTTGGATCAATTTGAAGCTTAGACAGATGCAATGTATCGCTTCATGTACATTATGTGTATATATATATATATACACACATAGATTCTGGGGTCATCTTGAATATCTAGACCCTTCAATTTCGGGGACCTCTGACACAACCCCCCCCCCCCCCCCGATCCAATCACGAGACAACCATCCCAACACCTGGATGTTGATGGCATCCGATAAGGTCTTGAACATGCACTCGTGCCGGTGGAACTCTCCTGACATTGACACAGTTTGGCTTTCTTTGATCCAAATCATTTAAAAACACACACACACAGCACCAACAAATTGAAAATAGGGTGTATATATATATATATACATGCGTATACCCCCAATATGGCAAGTTTATGCAATTTTCTTGGAGAAACACATGTGATGATGATCCATGGGGATCAGGAGTATCCTATTGTAGGACAACCCCAATGGAACGCTGTAACATCTAGGTGCAGCCACAGTCTCGCTGCGATCAACCCATCTGTGGAACCATGGAATCATGAAAACCTGAATCTGTCCAAATGGAATCATAAGAAAACAACATCTTTCCAACAACTAGAGCCATTAAGAATCCATAAGAATACCCTATCCCATCTTATGAAACACGAGTTGGTTGATCGGTTTCCCCACAAACTCGTTGTTTTTTTCCCACTATTTGCCATCCCCTGAGCCCAGCATGGAATCGATGTTGCCCAAAACCCGCCTCTGGCGATCGTCCGGTGGGTGATGTCATTTTGATTCACTCCACAGATCAAGCGCTTCACTGGCAATCCCATCCTTGGGGTCGAAGAGTTAGAAAAAGGGAAACTGATGCCAGATTTCCCAGTCATCTCCAAGTCATTCAGTATTACCTTGGGAGTTTCTCTCAGAAAATAATCCTGACATGACTCACCAAGACACACCAAACTTACTGTTTCTCCGGGTGTGGAATCTGTCAAAGAAATCAAACAGCTGAAGCATCCCCAAGCTCACCAGCTGAATCCAAGCCTTTGGTGTATAAGCCAACCATCTCAAAAATACTACGGTCCAAAGTCACATTTCGGGATTAGTCCCAGTTCTTGACCTGGAACTCCAGCATCTTCATCCCCATTCATTTATATATATATATATATATCATAGAACATATCTATCTCCCTGAAATCACCAGCCGGAATCGGAAACTCACTACATCAGACTACATCTCACTATCCAATTTCTCAGCATGGAACTTCTCAACCAAAGAAACTACATCAGACTACATCTCATCCAATTTCTCAGCAATACCAAGCATCTCTTTGGCCATGAAGGCCGCAGCAGTGTTGCCCAAGGCCCCCCCAGGAATCACCAGCTCCACCGAAGTTTGCAGGGCAGCCCCGAGCTGCTCCACGGCGCGGAAGTAGGACCAGAAGAAGTGCGGAAGCTGCGCCAAGGGACGCCCCAAGTTGTAGGAGTTGATGCCGCACAGCCTGGCGCTGCGAAATGGCCATGTCACCATGGCGGATGTGGCAAAATGTCCATGGTGTCCAAGGCGGATGGGATACTGAAAATTATGGATTGGAAGATGGAAACACCAGTGATTGTGTATTTAGATCTATTTCGGGGTATCCCAAAGATACAAGTCAATGGGGATGGCCATGCAAGCCAAACCAGCCATAGAAAATGGAATCATAAATATGGTGTTTGGAATGGCTGCTAAACAAATCGGAGTTGAAGAGGAATGTGTGATGGCTCAGCATGGCACACCTGACTCAACGGGCCTGTCGCAAAACGGGGTGATACTTACCACATCAAAAATTACCAATCAAGAACACAAAAACAAAACATTTGAAAACACATGTTAATGATGAAGGAGCGTAGGGGCACCCGATTTTTGACAAACACAAATAAGTGGTTTCCCTTAGATCTTCTGTGAGGTTCACCTCTTTGGCACCGAGCAACCCATGTTTTTCCACGAACGCTCTGTCCGAGCTCAATCTCTTCAGTGGCCTCAGTTGGGACGGGGGTATGGTCATCCATCCCATAGGAATCCTTGCACTGGGTTTTTTTCAATCCCTAGTTCTTATATAATGATATAAAATGGATATTATGGATTGATGACCATCCCAAAATATTGGGATATAATATGATATAATCTACTTTTTCTTCAAGCTGGGCAGTACTGTCCAGATCAAAACCCTGGCACCCTGGTGAACATAGCTGGAAATAAATGTTCATACCAATGTATGGTGTCATTGGTTTTGACTGTTTAAGCCTATCACTAAGTGTTCCGAATAATCTACAGTACACAAACGAGGTTTTCTCAGAGTTAGTCATGCTTTCAAGGATGCATGTCGTTGGGACCGGAGAATCTCACCTCGGGGGATGCTGGTGCATTCCAAATCCCATCACCGACTGCAACGAAGAAATGGTTATGGCATGTTACCAGTATGGCCCTGGGTGCGTTTCTTGTGGACTCGCTTCAGCATTCCTTCCTTCCCGCTATCACCGTTCAACGCTCTTCCTTTGAGCACAAAGACTACGCCAGGCTTCGCAAAATATGCGCTCAGGGCATGTAGGGATGAGGACCTTTGCAGTTGCTGGAAGTTAGGATCGTCAGAGGAGTGCCCCACCTGCTCCACCAGACACGACTCTGCTCAAGTTCCTCCGCTTTCACATTATGGTCATGGATGATTTCCACCGGAGTGCCCTTGGATTGTAGGTTGTCGGTAGGCTGACACTTGTGGAAGTCAGCCTTGCAAAATTTGAGTTACTGTAAGTTTCCTATAGGTTTTTGCAATTTTCCTCATGCAAGACAGGCCTTCACAGGACATGTTTGGTTCAAGCAAGTGGTTTCTATCAAGATGGCATTGAGGTATCATTTCCTTGCTGGTAGACACTCATGCCGGAAAAAAAAGTACGGTGCTCAGTATATATTGTTGCCAATGGCCAGTCGCTATCTATGGTGTCCAAAACTCTCCACTTTCAACCTTCCTCTCCTTGAGGTCTTTCATCCTCCTGCTTTGTTGAAGTCCTGCTATGTCCCTCTTCATTGAATAGGAGAAGATAAACTCCTGCCTTTATGTTTTGGTGCCAAAACCGTCCACTTTCAACCTTCCTCTCCTTGAGGTCTTTCATCCTCCTGCTTTGTTGAAGTCCTGCTAATAGGAGAAGATAAGCTCCTGCCCCTACGTTTGGGTGCCAAAACCGTCCACTTTCAACCTTCCTCTCCTTGAGGTCTTTCATCCTCCTGCTTTGTTGAAGTCCTGCTATGCCCTCCTTCATTGAATAGGAGAAAATAAGCTCCTGCCCCTACGCTTTGGGGCCAAAACCGTCCACTTTCAACCTTCCTGTCCTTGAGGTCGTTCATCCTCCTGCTTTGTTGAGGTCCTGCTATGTCCTCCTTCATTGAATAGGAGAAGATAAGCCCCTGCCTCCACGTTTGGGTGCCAAAACCGTTGACTTTCAACCCTTCTGCTTTGTTGAGGTCCTGCTACTTCATTGAATAGGAAAAGATAAGCTCCTAGCCCTGGGGCTAGCATTGAAAATCCGTTTTTGAAAACGTTTTCTTCCTTCACAGCCCTTTGCCGGGGGGTCTTTGCCCCCCTCCGCCTGGGTACCTTTGTTGCGTCGTCAGCCCGCAGGGTTTATTGATCACCCAGGCGGGGGCTCTTCCCGGGGGCTCTTCCCGGGGCCTCTGCAACAAGAGCAGGGCTTCTTGGGTGGCCTTTCCCTTATATGAGTGGCGGACAAAATTACTATGGACATGGCCAAAGTGGGTGGTCCCCTATCGGTTATGAAGGTTTGTACTTCCATGCTATGTGTGAAAATGGGGTATCGGTAAGGGTGGTCCCCTATCGGTTGTGAAGGTTTTTGCACCAATTTGAACATCCCAAGTCCACTCCCTACTACTTTAGTCTTCCACTAATTTTGTCGGTTACTCATATGTTTTTTCTTTGGGTGGTGCGTCGTCACCCGCAGAAGCCAAGGATCTCTTCCAACCAGATTGATACTGAGCAGTGACGAGAAATAAATTCTTCTGGAAGGTTGATGCAGTCAGGTTCACAAGTGTTGAATGGATGCTGATTGAGATGAGGCAACACAATTGTCAACGTCAACAATATGTCTTTTTCCTACAATGGTGGATCCCCAAAACATCCCAAAACCGTGGGTTCAATCCAATTATGTTCAAAGTTGGATGATTTGGTGTAACGGGTAACCCTTTTTTAGGGCCTCCATATTAGCGGTATGCTTCAAAGTGGTCACAGAAGAGTGGTGGTTTATTTCTCTTCACTGCTCAATATCAATCTCTTTGGAAGAGATCCTTGGCTTCTGCGGGTGACGACGCACCATCCAAAAAAACAACATATAAGGGAAAGGCCACCCAAGAAGCCCCGCTCTTGTTGCAGAGGCCCCAGGAAGAGCCCCCGCCTGGGTGATCAATAAACCCCCGCCTGGGTGATCAATAAACCCTGCGGGCTGACGACGCAACAAGGGTACCCAGGCGGAGGGGGGCAAAGACCCCCCGGCAAAGGGCTGTGAAGGAAGAAAACGTTTTCAAAAACGGATTTTCAATGCTAACCCCAGGGCTAGGAGCTTATCTTTTCCTATTCAATGAAGTAGCAGGACCTCAACAAAGCAGAAGGGTTGAAAGTCAACGGTTTTGGCCCCAAAACGTGGAGGCAGGGGCTTATCTTCTCCTATTCAATGAAGGAGGACATAGCAGGACCTGAACAAAGCAGGAGGATGAAAGACCTCAAGGACAGGAAGGTTGAAAGTGGACGGTTTTGGCCCCAAAACGTAGGGGCAGGAGCTTATCTTCTCCTATTCAATGAAGGAGGACATAGCAGGACTTCAACAAAGCAGGAGGATGAAAGACCTCAAGGAGAGGAAAGTTAAAAGTGGACGGTTTTGGCACCAAACCGTAAAGGCAGGAGCTTATCGTCTCCTATTCAATGAAGAGGGACATAGCAGGACTTCAACAAAGCAGGAGGATGAAAGACCTCAAGGAGAGGAAGGTTGAAAGTGGAAAGCTTTGGGCCCAAAACGTAGAGGCAGGAGCTTGTCTTCTCCTATTCAATGAAGGAGGGCATAGCAGGACTTCAACAAAGCAGGAGGATGAAAGACCTCAAGGAGAGGAAGGTTGAAAGTGGACGGTTTTGGCCCCAAAACGTAGAGGCAGGAGCTTATCTTCTCTTATTCAATGAAGGAGCACAATTCTGGGGGTATGAAATGAGCCAAAGTTGATGATTTTTGCCACGGCTGTCATGTTGCATCCCAAAGTTGTAAGAGCCCCCAAATAAGCATAGACAACAAACCGTATATGTTCAACTCAGGTGTTCATTTCAAAGTCCACTATTTCCTTGGGTGTCTCGTGATGTCTCCATAGATCAGTAAAGGAAGAAGCATGGTTCCCCTATTGGGTTTCCTTCTGCCTTTTTTCGTAAACAAGGATCCTCATGGCAATAACCACCAAGTATCTATCTTCCATGAACGCGGAGTTTATATAGAGCACAGAAAATTGTCAGTTGCTCAAATGTGATGGGTCAATATTTCTTCAGCGATCAAGCTTCCACTTTCACTGCGAAACCAGATGCTTATTGACTACATAAACCCACTGTATTGCTGGTGAGAGTCCAACGTGCTTGCCAACATCCAGCTTCGCTGATTGTATATTTTTTCTCTTTTTTTGCCCATGGAATCAAGCGTTTGTTGAAAACAACTCGACATTTTGTGGTTGCTGAAATCAATGATCCCTTCCTCCAACTCGTGGTCAAGTTGAATGGGCAAATTCCCACGTTGGATGCTTGGCATTGAAGACCCCCGTTTCTGCCTTGGTGTTCTTTATTGTTCAGACATAGCTGCTGAAATCCTGATGTTTCAGTGTCCCTCATTCTGCGTCTTCAACTATCTTCAAATACCAAAAAAAACACGGGCGATGTTTTGTTTGATGGTCAATAAGGCAACATCCACATCTTGTTTGTACGCATCCATATCCTGTGCCTATATCTTGAACCCTGATTTTTTTAACTCTGTCAAAGCCCCATGTTCCTCCATTCTTGGGTACTGTATCTTAAACCCGAACATTTCTCAATTAGTTGCTATGTTGAATCCCTTATATTTCTGATTTTCTGACGTGTTCACCCCCCAAATCTTCACTGCCACGAGACAAATCCATGTCGTCTCCTCCGCCCTCAAAGGTGGCAACTTTGGCCTTCGCATTGGAGGCAGTGGTCATCTGGCGCCTCGCTGGCTGATCTGTGGGGTGTGGCTGACCCATCCGATTTTCTGCTATACCATCGTTTACAGGTGAGTGGTTGCAAGGAATTGTTTCAAAAACCATACATATACATATACATATACATATACATATACATATACATATACATATACATATACATATACATATACATATACATATACATATGCATATGCATATCATATACATATACATATACATATACATATACATATACATATATATATATAATTTTATATATAACAATCATATGCATGTGAGGTAACAAATTGTAAAGTGATGCAATTTATGTGGTATTGTTGGTATGCACTCCCAACTGGTTGGCGACTTCAACCTTGAAACATGTTAGGCAAGATAGGAAATGAACATACATACAATGTGTGAACAAGACCACCGACCACCAGCCAAATATATAAATAGAAACAATTCGAGATGATCTGACAATCTACATTATTCATTGTTCTGGAAACCTTTTCTCATTCTTTCATATTTTTTCGAGAGTCCCACAATGGGAGTTTGTATAGAAAGGATATTGATATGGCCCATACGCACTTGGATACAGATGTGGGGTGTCCCTGCGATACACCAAGCTTAGTCCGTGACCTCGGTCGTTAGATATCCCGGATGAAGGTCTACCTGGTCTATGGGGGTTGCCTCTGCATTAATAACCGAATAAGTAACCTCCAAATGATATCTTATTAAGTGAAACCAAAGTATTATATCTTTCCAAATGGTCATAATTGCTTAATTGGCAACTACCCCCCCAATCAAACAGCGCAGAGGTTTCTCAATCCAAGGTTGACCCAGATTCACCCAGAAGTACCCAGCTCTATAGCTACCTCCAACAACCGATGATGACTTCATCTCAAAAAAACAGGTGAGGGATGGTGAGGGATCTTCTGTTTCAAAATTCTCCAAATGCCACACGTATGTGCTCCAAAATGGCGTCGCCAAGAGCGTTGGACCACCGAAGTGGAAAAAATATGAAATAGCAAGTCCCATGGCCGCTGGATGGTTTTCCTTTGCAAACTTGATGGCAGTGTTAATGTTTCATCATTCATCCAATTTATCTCATTCTTTCCTACAATGGGATCCCCATGGCCATTCCCTGGGTCGACTTGGGGGGTACCATTTTATAGGGGACCCTATGGTTTTGCCTACAAAATGGTTTTCGGGACTCTACAAAAT
>BGPT01000797.1:346167-369341 GCA_003297045.1 Symbiodinium sp. clade C Y103 | reverse complement strand
CAAACTGGCGCGCGTCTGCAAGTCATGCGGCTGCGGCGCCGTTTCTGGCGCCCGAAAACCATAGACATTCTGGTCTCGTGATTGTGGGCCCTGATAGTAGATATAGATATAGATATTTAGATATACTGTAGATATATATATATATAGATATAGATATAGATATAGATATAGATATAGATAGATAGATAGATGGATAGATAGATAGATATAGATAGATATAGATAGATATAGATAGATATAGATAGATATAGATAGATATAGATAGAAATAGATAGATATATAGATAGATATAGATAGATAGATAGATAGATAGATAGATAGATAGAAAGATAGATAGATAGAAAGATAGATAGATAGATGGATGGATGGATAGATAGAGAGATAGATAGATAGATAGATAGATAGATAGAAAGATAGATAGATAGATAGATAGATAGATAGATAGATAGATAGATAGATAGATAGACGGATAGATAGACAGACAGACAGACAGACAGATAGATAGATAGATAGATAGATCGATAGATAGATCGAGAGATAGATAGATAGATAGATAGATAGATAGATAGATAGATAGATAGATAGATAGATAGATAGATAGATAGATAGATAGATAGATAGATAGATAGATAGATAGATAGATAGATAGATAGATAGATAGATAGATATTTTTCGCAGTATCATGAAATACATATATATTCATATTTACGACAAATAGATAATATAAATACATACACACATGTATATATATATGTATATAGGGCATCTTTTGATCCACTGTGTAGCTGGCATTTTCGTTCTTCATGCACCAGGGGTCTATCTCTGGACCATCTTGAAAAGGAAGAGACAAATAAAGTGACATTGTAGCAGCTGAAACATCATTTCAAACCATGGGAGACATCCTGTGAGATGGGAAACATCGCACAGCTTCCGGAAGCTAGGCGGGCAGCCCAGATCTTGTGCAGGAGCCAGGACTCGTGTGCAGGAAAAAACACCAAATTTGTTCCTGATATATCTCTTCGAAAAGGGATAACTAGGGGGCCGGAAGGGGCTAAGTACAAGTATAGAAAAGGGAGGAAGAGGCAGGAAGAAGTGTATTTAATATCTGGGTATCAAATCAAATGAGGGTGTGAAAAAGGTGGTCACGGCAGAAGCCGTCGAAAAAAACGCGCCGGGCAAGCATGAAGGGAAAGAAGAAGAAGAAGAAGAAGAAGAAGAAGAAGAAGAAGAAGAAGAAGAAGAAGAAGAAGAAGAGAGCCGATGGCCTGCGAGCGTGGGGGCAGCAAACAAGGACAGGGGAGGGGGGAAGAAAGGGTTGTAGCAGGAAGGGCGAGTGCGAAGGCAACTTTTTGCGCATGTGCTTGAGAATCGACGTCAAGGAAAAGCTGTACAGTGGTTTTGCGTGAGGCAGACGGGAAAGGCTTACGGAGGCTTTGAGGAGCGATGGTCAATCTCGTGCGATGAGCACGAGCAGTGGCGGCAATCAAGGCGCGTTGTGCTCCAAGGATGAGACGGAAGGATTGCTTCACGCTAGGTTGCAAGTCTGCAAGCAATGAGGAACAAGCGGAGAGGCTCTGAAGGTGACGCTGAAGAGCGCGAAGATGCAGGCGCAAGGCATGAGAAGCAAGCTGCAGAGTGGATGCGGAGGAGCATGTGCAGGAGCAGTAGTTCGTAGAACCTGCAGGGGGCCCGGGCAAGTATGAAAAAGGGTAACTATAATAATAGTAACTAAATGTAGACCGGACGGGACATTGCTATTAATGCCCTGTCTAGAGAATGAAGGGAGTAAAATTTATTAAAGGGCGGTATGAGTGTTAATTGTGCCGAGGACGTGTTTATGCCGGGGATGATGTTTACAGCTATATGCTAAGAAAGAAAGGGGTACGAAGGGCAAACGGTGACCTGAAGGACATGGTCTCTGGTCACCAATGTGTGGGGTTGCACACCAGTAACATAGAGGGCGCCAAACTTGTCGTGAATGGAGCAACGGACATGTAGGATAGTAGGCGCCGATGAAGCCGACCACCACTTAATCTCTGCCGTGCAATAGATCTGTTGCAAGAGTTCTAGTCTGTTGCGTGAGGGTGCTTGGACGATGGCATGCGCCAAGGTGTTGCTTTTGGCAGGAGTGGAACATGAAGGGCTGCGGTATGATGTAGTGACGCGACCTTCCAGTGCAGCTTGTGCAATAGAATCGAGAGGGACTTGACGTCATTGCCACTGTGCCCCAAATGTCTCACACATCAACTTGATGTGCTCCATCCTCTAGACTCCAGTTCGTGGTGGTTACATGCAATCCATGGTGTATATTTCAGGATTTCACCATATGACAAAGAATATCAGAGAATAATTGGTTGGTGCTTTCAATCTATCCCAAATCAACCCATCATCCCAAGTATGGCTGAAAGACAATAAATGGTTGAAACCACGTAGCAAATAATGAGTCAAAATAATGCTCTTAACCCAGCTATATCGTGGCCAACAGGCCTTTGGGATTTGTGCCCGAAACCATGAGGCAACAACAAGCACCAGCTGCATCTTGGACCTTGAAAAAGGATGTCCGAAGAGCACCAACTTTTGGTGATTACAACATATCAATACCATGGCTATTTTCATGTCTTTTCATAAGCCTAACTGATTCCCAATCTTGGACACCCTGCATTCTTAAAATGCTGGTTAGTGTGAATCCCCTATTCATATCAAGAAAAATGTTAGTACTACACTAATGTAGCATCCAACAATCCATCCGTAAATAACATCAAATGACTACCCCACCCATCCATCACCCCCACTGCACCCTGAGCCCATTGGTGCATGGACCGAAGGACCAAGAAGGTCTTCTTCTGCTTGTCTCGCTCGGCAAAGCGTGCCAGCAGCCGCACCTCCAGTGGGGAGGCCTCTGGTTGGAAGCCATGACCCATTTAGATCCATTGAGTTCGGTGATTCACCTACTGAAAATGGCGATTTTCCATAGCAAACTGTGAAATTACCAGTGGGCATCCTACTGGCCAAGTATTGCGCTCCCCAGGAAATGTTGCCATAAACTTCTGTAAAATGAGGGACTGCCTTATTGCATTTCGCCCAGGAGTTCATCAGTGGCTTTGCGGTGTTGAAACCTTTTCGAAGCACGCAAGAAATCACAAAATCTCCTCCCAGGAGTTGTTTTGATTGGTGTTTGGTGATCTTTCTGTGAAAGATTCTTTAACCATTTTAGCATGACAGCATGGTCTGAACCCTTTCTGTTTTTGCTTCACTTCCTCAGCATCGCGACCAAAACTTCTCTTATCTACATGATGTCACAACCAGCCCTCCTCGTAAGTGGCTCATGAGCTTGGCTATCAAGTTCCCGACTTGGAGTCCGCCATGTAAAACTGCCATGACATGTCACCACCACGGTTCTCAACCACTTCCTATACATGGGACAGCCATCTAAGTAGGAGCATTTTTTTGGTGGACAAGGCATGAGATTCAAGGGCTTCAAATATCAGAAACCCTTTGAGGATGCGATTGGTGCAAGTTTTGAGGCTTGTCCTTGTCATGTCAACTGTCTCGAGTTATATCATAAGCCACGGAGCCAATCAAAGTCTATGGTACTGGAATATGTGAAATATATAAATTGAACTCGGTCGGAAATGCGTTGGATAAGTGAGCTCTGGGTATTGCTATGGGTCGGAATTGCGTAACGCCACAAGAATCAGGCATGACTTTCTGCCAGAAATGGTTTCAGTCGTTCTTGAATATTGGCAACCCAATCATGATGATCAGTAGGCAGCTGAAATCTAGCAGTTTTCTTGCCCCCCCCCAAAAAAAAACATCTTTTTTCATGCTCCAAAAGTCCCCCAAGGTTATTCCGTGGCATCCTATCCCACCCCATCCCACTACTGCCGCGGCGCAAGCAGTTGCTGCCCCAAATCCTTGAAGCAATAGGTGGGCCCATGGAACAGCTCCGATACAAACACGGCCCTCGAGGGGTCCTCAGGGCATTGAAAAACGCTGCTATGACGATATCTTGCCATGACATACCCTCTGGTAAACCAACATAACTATGGAAAATCACCATTTTTAATGGGAACATATGGGAAAATCAACTATAAATGGCAATTTTCAATAGCTATGTTAGTTTACCAGAGGGTATCTGTTTTAGCTGGTTTAAGTCTAGTTTATTGTACCAAAAATGATTGTACACCATTTCTGGGAACACAATATATTTAGGTAGTAACTTGCTTGTCCAAGGTTGGACCAGAAAACCTCTTAAGACCATAAGATACTTCTAGTCTGGCCCACTGAAACCTGCCTGTTGCAGTGATGCTTCTCTTTTTTATTCTACGTAGATTCTACTTCTTGAAACAAGAAACTGTCTATTTCAAGCCTCCAAACTGGGAACCAAGAGGTTTCAATCTTGATTCATGATGATAAGCATGTTGCAACCATCATGTTTTTCTGCGGGGATCCCTGCAACACCCTGCATCCAATTATAGTTGACTCTCTATACCCAAATGGTGGGTAGATTGTAGCATGCCGTATTCTCCTTCACTGCACGGCCACCATCTACCCTGCCCGAAATCGAACGCAAATGGAAAATGTCAAGAGATGGGTATACCGGCTTGGGTGTGCATCAAAGTGAGGTAGCCTAAGAATAGGATTGTCTACTGCCAACATGACCAGTCAATCTACGGTCTCTTAGGGTCGAACAAACTTTGATTCATACTCACTTTTCCCTACTTTTATCATCTGTTACCCTCTGGTTATTTAACATAGCCATAGAAAATCCCCTATAAATGGAGGTTTTAATGGGAAAATCATGCAAGATGAGCCATTTCCATGGCTATATATGTTAAATAACCAGAGGGTATATCTGTGGTTAAGGCCTTGGATGATGAAGAAGTCACTCACTTTCGCTGGTAAAATATCAAGGTTTGTTGCTGAATTCGGCAAACATACCATCTCACCAGAACTTCATAAGTCAAACCATAGAATGCCAGAGTCTACTCAACATGGCAATTGGAGTCATTATACGCATTTTTTTTTCGCACGTTTGATTACCGGAGTGTATATATATATATACACAAACAAATGTTATATAGGATTATATAGGTATATACTATATGTATTTTTTTTTTTTTAAAAAAAAAAAAAAAAACATATATACCTACGGCGATAAATATCCATTTGCCAGCTATTTTGACGTGAAGCGAGAACAAATTGTGATCTTGTGATCCATATCTCCTTATTCTTTGCTGACTGGGCACAGCATCTTTGGCCAACGGGATCACGGGCACGATGTCCTGAAAGGCGAGGACAGAGAGTCAACCAACTGCCCTGCAAGAAGGAACGAAATAACACTGGGATGGTGACCTGGGTGTATAGTGGCATACATAACCATATAACAATATACATACATGTATACGAACAAACAAGTTGATGATGATGATGATGATGATGATGATGATGATGATGATGATGATGATGATGATGATGATGATGATGATGATGATATATGATATATGATATATGATACGATGATGATGATGATGATGATGATGATGATGATGATGATGATGATGACCCATCGGATTTTAGGGGTCATTTTTGGACAAATCCGGATGGCTATTCATAGATCAGCGGCATTTTTTTTCTTTGCTGGGCATGCCATTCCCACCATCAAAATGGCTCATTTTGGATGATGTTCCCATTAAAATCTCCATTTATAGGGGATTTTCTATGGCTATGTGAAATAACCAGAGGGTTAAACATATCAAATCACCCAACCGAGCTTTAAACAAAGCATATGAAGATCAACACCGTGATTTTGAAAATGACTCCACCGCTCAGCTACGAAGCAGGATGTCCCCAGTACAAGCGTTACTCTGCGTCACACAGAACCTCTCAAGTGAGACGAAAGCAGAAATGAATCTCCAGACTGGAGTGTTTTTTTTTATCTTTTTTATTTATAATTATCAGCAAATAATCAACACATGAGCTTAACCCAAGAAACCAAGTTCTGAAAAATATATGGTTTTGTATTTTTTCAACTTTCACTTGCAGTGGTCAAGGGAAACAAAAACACCGATACTCAGAGGAGCTCTCCTTCGTTTCAACAATTTCCAATGATGTTTGTTGGTTTATAAACTCCATTAACTATAGTTATATCATGTTGTATCTATATACGTATATCACTGTAAACATCCATAAACAAAATTTCCAGCAGGAAAATAGACATCGTCACCACAAGTGAAAGCGCGAGCGGGCGTCCTTGTGTGAGAAATTCACGTAGCTTCCATGGACCACATCCTGAGTGTAGAACCGTGGTGCAGGATTACATGGCTACCCTCTGGTAATCAAACATAGCAATTGGAAATCCCCTAAAAATGGAAGTTTCAATAGGAAAATCATCTATAAATGGAGGATTTTCAATTGCCATGCTTGATTACCGGAGGGTAATCCCCAAAAACTACCAACCGAATTATTAAAGTGTATACAAGGGTTCAGTATTGGTTCAAAAACCAAACAATACGGGAAACACACACATATAAACCAATCCCCGATATGCCCCCAGCAACTGCGATCTGTCCGCCCAAAAAGAATTGATTTTCTCTGAAAATAGGGTACTCAACATATTACATACATATATGGTGGTTTCCTTAAATGGGGGTACAATGGGGTACCACAAAATCATCCATTTTATAATTTGAATGGGGTCTCCATTATAAATCAGCCATTTTGGGGTATCCGCATTTATGGAAGCCACCATATAGATTACATCACATTTCCCATATTTCAATGGTCATCAACTGTCGGTAAGTGAACCATCCCTCGATCCCCATTGCATCCACCATTTTGGCGTTCAAACCCCATCTCTGTTGGTTAAGCCAACTTACCACGATAAACTTTACCACCCGTTTATGCTAAGTGTATTTTTCTCTATTGTATTACCATATCCAGTATAGTTGATTTTCGAACACCATGTTTGTATATTGTTGCTGGTTAACCAATTTAATAGACACACCAACAGCATATTTACCAGAATCTTGTTCACGACAGCTAGACTTATTATATCATCTTATATCTTGTCTTATATCCCATGTTCATACATTTTCGCTGGCTACGCGTTGCACACCCATCTGCATGATATCCAAGTATATATATATATCATGTATATATCCATTATCCTCCTATTTTCGATTGTGAAATCATATTAAATCATCATTGTTGCGATATGTTTATGCATTTTTCCAAGGTGTTCCTAGAATCCTATAATTTACCACTATTTTTCGCTGGCTAAACTCGTGACATCCCCATCTCTCCCCCTCCACACCGCAGCGTTTCCGCGCCCAGGCATCCTTGAGCTCCTCCGGCGGCAACTCGTCGCCGACGAAGAGCTTCAGCAGCTCCAGCGCCAGCGTGGGGAAGTCCAACGAAGACCACGAGGCCAACGTGGCACCTGGGCCGACGCCAGCCTTTGTTGAAGATCTTTAGCCAAAATCATATATAAAGATTGATTTATAATGATTTAAAATTTATAGATACTTAATGATACTTGTATATTATACATACTTTTTGAGTGGGTAAATCATGTTCTATCTAAGGTACTCGCATAAAAAACTTGTTTTTGGCTGGAAGATCCTGGACAAATAGGTCGGGGATAACTCTGGTGGTTCTGCCAAGTGCAGTATACGGGAGCACTTGTACGCATAGTGGTATACAGTAAGCGTATTGACTGAATTTTCTGCAACTGGTGCAGATCTACCGTCACTATGACCATCTATGGCCATCTATGGCCATCTATTGCCTATGGCATTTGGCTACAGGCCCTTATCTACAAGTGGTGGATGACTCTGGTGATTTGGGCCTTTATATGCACAACGACGCCATCTTTGGAACTGGAAGGGGCGTAACAATGCGTAACATTATTTTCAATGTAGTCAATACTACCCACATATTGGCTCTATTGTGGCCATGATGATTGGTTCTATACCATTTCATCTTGACAATTCCCATGAAGTCCCATTCTTCCCCATTATACAACAAACTATGCTGTCCTTGTGGAAGGTACAACGTGTCAGGGTTGACCAGTTTATGGATGTCTTGAGCCTGGTCTGCTCTGACTCGCAGGCCAGGACGTTCACCCACCCTGGCAGGTCCACAATGACCGGATTTCTCTGCTTCAGGTGAAGCATTTCCTCCATGGAGAGTTTTGGTGTCCACACGCAATTTAATCCATAAGGATCTCCTTACTGTCTGCTGTGCGAGGTTCACAGTAGGCACCATCAGTCACAGAAAACATATCCGCTTTGCTCATGAGCGTTGGTTTCAAATCATTTCAAAGAAATTGCCTGCGCCATACATCAAGGATATACATCAAGGATAGGTTTCTTGATCGACGAAGTTGTGGCAAGAGTCACAGTTGCAGCCATCAGCATGACACCTTCGTAGGGTGGGAAAGGCCTTGACCAAGAATCGAATGGGCACGGCAGAATTCATCGCAATCACTGACAATTTCATCCTTGTACTCCAGAAACTTCAAAGTGACAACATCCAGAGCATCAAGCTCAACCAAGTCAACCCCTTTGAATTTGTCAATGAGACCAGTGCCAATCTGAACAATGGTGGCGTCAGCTAGAATGGGTTCATGGTCAACCATGCGTCGACATGGAACCATGGCAGAACAATGGGGAAGGGCCGTGACAAGCTCAACATCTGGGCAATGCAACACAGCAACGGCCAAAGGTTGCTGTGACGTTGCGAAAGCGCAGACCTTACGTACGGTTCAGCATCCTGCAGGGTCAGCAGGACAATACCACAGCTGAATGGACCGATTTGTTTAAAAAAAAACGCATTTTTTATCAATTTTTACTGGTTTCATGGTTTTAAATCACCTGGTCAGGGGCACCTGAGATGCGTGGTAGCTCCTCCGGGACAAAGAGCCCTCCATCCGGGGCATATCCTCCGCGCCGCGATGTGCGCGCTGCCCCATGTCAGATGCCAAGGGACGCCCGAAGGCCATGAATTGCCTTGGCATGTCGTAAGATTTTCTAATTTCTTCTAACCATAGTTGTCATATATAGTTGTCCAAATTGTTTGAAATCTGGAAAATGGAAAACATATAAATATCGTTGTGAATAAGTATTCAGAAATTCTTAGGATACTTGTTGGATCTTGTTGGTGAAAATTCGACACCACTGACAACCCCCCTACAGTAGTGGTTGGGGATCAGCCCATTTCTGAAAATAAAGCATGCTTGGAACCAGCAGCCAAGGAGAAGCATGTGATAGCATGTATATCTCAGTTTGACACCATTTTTTTGATGGTTGCTGGTTGAGCTGAGCTCTCCAAATCTTCCAGAAGGGACATGTTCATCCCCTGGAGGATGGATTTTAGAACGTATATGGACATATCACCACCCAACCATGCACAACCAGTCAGCAAAGGTACACACGATGCTGTCATTTCAACTAAAATGAATAGTAGAAATTACCCAAGCAGTCATAACACCCCATTTTGTTGGTTCATTGAAGTTAATTGTCAATTTCTGGATGTCACCAATTTCCACCTCCACGGTAACACACCGTCTTCAGTCTTCAGCATCGACGCGACGCTCCGCTCCCGTCCTGTGCAAAGAGCTTCTGCCAAGGTGGCTCCTTTGGTCCCACCGCGAGTGCTGCAAAAGCGCATGGCTCCGATCTGAAGTTCCAGCTAAAACATTGATCCCATGAGTGTTGTGGTAATATATGGTAATTCTAATCGAATTTAGGGGCACCAAAGTTTCTGGTTAGCCACATCATGAATTCTCCATAGCCCCCCACATTCGAGCACTGAAGAGTGGTGCTTCTGCAGCTCATGCCATGGTGAATCTGAGTGGCCCGGGATATCATGGCTATATCAGCACTACTTCATGGCTTCAATCAAAGCGTCTGCATGGCTCTGCCATCCAAGTGAGTCTGAAAACACGGTTGTTACCTGTTGTTACATGTTTTTTTACCATGCAGGAAAAAACAAATACCCAGGAAGACGTGCCATGGCTGCTCAACCTTTGCCTTGGGAATGTCTTCCTCAAATAGCTCACTTGCATTCACCCACTATTAGACTATGATGCTGAAACGGCCAAAGTTTCAAGGAATGCATTGAGACATGCACATGCTATCGCCGTGCTATCTTAGATTTCCATAGATTTCCCAAGTTAGCATAGTATTCCTCAGCCTTGCCACAGCTGATTCAGCATGGTCACCTTTGGGTGTTTAACTAAGAGATCTTGGGAGTTCTTGGCAAAGATTGCAGTGCTTGGGCTTCAAAATTTTGACCAAGACTCAAAAAGAAAGGGAATATCGTGGAATATCAAAAGTTTATCATAGCTCATTGCAACGCTTTACTGGCAAACAAAAGGACAATCCATGGCAATCCATTGATTTGCCAATTATTTCGTTGCCCCAAATTTTCCAGACACATCACGAAGTCTCACAATTGCCGTGCTCCTCTTTCAAAAGAAAGCGTTGCCTTCCGGCGGCCCAGTCTTTGGGGCCTGCGTGGCCGGCGTGACCGTCGTCGCTGGCGGCAGCGCCGGCGTATGCGGCGCCGGCGCATGCAGCGCCAGCCTTTGTGCCGCTGGCGCGGCAGCGACGGCGGCAGGGGGGCCAGGACGCGGCAGTAGCCTCAGCGATGGGTGGAGATTTGAAGCCACCTGGAAATAGAAAGAGATAATAAATTGGACTGAGCATGGATTGATTTGGCAATACTTAACATATCTACATTCCGCTGGCTGAAACCTTTTGTTGGCTCGTTTTCCTGTGAAACGGAGTTTGAATATTTCAACCTGCGATCATCTTTCCAAGTGACACTGAAACAAGTAAATCTGAAACCGCCACTTAGTCAGTGTATGAATGGTAGTCCTACCACCGTCCAAGGACTGCTAAGCAATATCAATCCATCATGATCCGTATTACCCTCCAGTAGTCAAATGTGGCAATGGAAAATCCATCATTTGTAAAATATTATGATAGATATATATAGTTTTCCTGCTTATAAACCTCCATTTAGTGCCGATTTTCCAGCCAGCCAGGTTTGATGACACCAGAGGGTATATGAAGGAATATCTCTCGCCCCTCATCCCAGACTGATGGCAACAGTATGAGCACACCATGCTGTAAAGATTGCGAAGATTCTACACTCTACACAAAAGGGCACTTTGAATTTTCCACAACACACCATGTTGAACAACATGGGCTCTTTTGAAAATGTTGTATATCCCCAAATGGCAGTTTGATAGTGAAAATGATGAATAACGGATCACCGGATCTTGGGGGTGGAGCCGGGATCACACCAACCCACTTGTTGCAAGCATCATGATCCCTACAGCGATAGTCACAGTCTTCGGCTGACTTTTTTCCCTGCGTGCGCCCTTCTGACAACGCTAGCCCTTGAAATACGGCTACAGTTGCGACGCAAAACCCTTGAAATTATGGCTCACCCTGGGAAGAGCGGAGCTATTGTGCCATCTGAAAAGAAGGACGTCGAGCGCTGGAACCCTCCGATATTTCTGGGGAATTATCCAACGGCTCATTGGAGATAGACATTGTGTGTTCAAAACACCCAGGTTGGATTTACCCTCTGGTTATTTAACATAGCCATGGAAAATGGATGAAAATGGCCCATCTATAGATGATCTATGGTGATTTTCCTATCAAAGATAGTGATTTTCCATGGCTATGTTAAATAATCAGAGGGTACTAGTGCATGTTTCCAGAACAGTGTGTATTTGGCCAAATGCGAAAGATTCGGCCCCCGAAATCCTTCCCAGGGTGAGGGGCCATGTAGAATCAAGGGCCGGATAGGCCCAATGGGACTTCGCCCCACCCGAACAAGAGCTGGATTCTTCGTAGCTGGCAAATCATAAATCAAACCTTCAAACACAACAGTTCAGCAAACATGTCTGCTTGATGATTTTTACCGCATTCAAACATATGAAGATGAATTGGGATCATTGTGCCAACTATGCTGCAAGAGAAGAACATGTTAGCGAAATCACCAATGGCACTGGTGACTTCAACCTGCTTGGCGGTCACACTTCTCTTCATGATTTGAATCCAGTCCACAAGGATATCCATCCCCGACCCCAGCTCGGGCAAATATGGGTGTTTCATGGTGTTTCTGCCAATTGAGGAACAACCCTGGAAACTCAACTATCAAACTATTGACTTCCTATCATGTTCGATGTTTTCATGGGCTTCCAGTTGGGGTTCCTTGGAGAAACACCATGGATCCATTCGATCTATGTACACCTCAACCCTTCTTGGTGCCATGGCAGGGACCCTATGGGTCCAGCACTGCCACCGTCGAGAGGCACCTCTAGTTGCAGGACCCAAGGGACGATACTTTTTTGGAGGGTCTAAACAACAATTTTGTGGGGGACTGAATGGTTCTTTTAAGGCTTTAGCAACCATTTCAAGGGGATTTGACGGTTTCTTGATGCCATAAGTGGTCATTTCCAAGTGATTCTATTGTTTCCTGGGGAAAGACATCACTTTCAGCTCCACTCTCGTTGCTTACACTACCTTTTTACCATCTTTTTTCAGATGCTTCCAGTGCATCTTGCTTGAATTGAAGGACTTGGATCAAAAGTGAATCGTATCCAAACGTCATTCTTCTCTGCAAATCTGGCTGGGACACATTCTCTTAGCGAGAAACTAATCTATTCTACATCATTCTAGTGGCAATTTGTGTGAGGAGTTTCCAATATATTCCAGTCAGCCACTTTTGGTGGCTATGGCTCAAACTGCTCAACTCCGAGGATTGAAGCAACCTAGTCCGGAAATTCTTGGTATCCCATTGTATCCCAGCCCAGAATATATTCCCATAAAAACTTGGGTTTCATACATACCCTCTGGGAATCAACAAATTGCAGGGGAAAATCCAGCATTCAATAGATGATCTTCCCATCAAAACCTCTATCTATAGAGGATTTCCCATTGTCACGTTTGTTTACCCGTGGCTATTCTAGCCAATTTCCTTGGAAAGGCTGTTAGATTTTTTTGCCAAGAGACCCCAAGACGATGCCTAAGGTGATGAAGGTCTTCGCCAATTTGGGCCAGCGCAGCGAAGGACCGCTGTCTTTTCCTTGGTGCGATCCTTTTTTTGGGGCCCAGAAGGTGGTTTACATGGAGGTGGTTGACACACTCACACTGGAGTTTCCAGGAACATCATGATCAATCGTGGCTGGCTGGAAAATCCACCATTGAATAAGAGATGTTCCCAGCGAACTAGAGCTCCATGTAGTTCGGGGATTTCCCAGCTAGCCATGTGTGATGACACCGGAGAGTATCTCCGATTGTGCTTCTTGCGCTGGGATCTGGATGGACTATGATCATATGGACCAACAATGGCAGGAAAGTGAAGCATCGGATCATATTCGATAATCCTTCCAGAGGACACTGCCATCCATGAATGCTAGATTGGAAACTCTCACCACAAAATACAATGCATCTATCAATGGATTGGTTAATGGGAAAATTTACAGGAAACCATGGATCTTCCCATCAAATATAGGGGTTTCCTGTAAATTTTCCCTTAAACCAATCCAGTGAATCTAAGAAACAATACGGCATATACTCGGCATGCTGGGTTTTGGACTTCAAGCTTAATGGGACCAAGTTGGAATCCATGGATTTGCCCATTTGACCATTGGTGCTCTGTCAAAATGCTTCAAGATGTGCAAAAACAAAGGTTCTATAGTTCTATATTACGTGAATGCATATTCATATGTCCATATGATTACACTAGATTATTATATCATTGCTACAAGATGACATACCCTCTAGAAAATTAACATAGACCCTGAAAATCACCATTTCTTTTGTGGAAATCCTCTTCCAACCCCTATCTGCCAGGATCTATGTTAATTTACTGGAGGGTGACTATATGTAGATACCAAATGGCATTTTTCTAACATTATATTTGTAGACATGACCCTGGGCCTTTTCCGGCCATGTTGCGGGCACTGATGTTCAACATGATCGCACCTGGCGCGGGAACTCGCTTCGATGTTCGGTTCAACATTGGGACTGGACCAAGTCTTAACTCATCACATTCAGAAACAAGCAACTGCGAAGGCTAACATGGATCCGATTTCTTAAAATTATCAAAGAAATATTCAAATATCACGTTCTAAATCCTCAATTGTTCACAGCATGGGTATGTTTGGCCTTATCTTAGATTACTGCACCGGCTGCTTTTTCATGGAGGAGTCCAAACATTTTGAGATGGGTTCTAAGTCGGGAATCGGTCCAAACCAACCATACCCTTGTAGCCATAGCTACCGTGCCATAGGTTGAGCTGTGCCCCAGGACCACTAGAAAAACTGATTTCGTTCTCAGCTTAATTGGTACAATTTACTGTGAAACTCGCGACTGATCATTTCCAATAGAGTTGCAATAGTAAAACTTAAAGCATCTTTGGATATTTTTGGCATCAGCCTTTTGCAGCTTTCTTGCTGTGTGAGGCGAGTAAACCTCCGCCTGCGTAAGGGAGAGTCATGCCTCCATTCTCAATCTTTATCCACTTGACGGATGGGCAATATCATCTTGTTGCTTCAGACAAGTTGCACACAAAAAAATGACATAATGAAAGATGTTCTTACTACAGATAAGTGTGTATAGTCTAGTATTTTGAACTGAAATGGCCTCAAACATGTGGGTGTTTATACATGGCATTATCTATCTATCTACCTACCTATCTACCCTATTTACCTACCTACCAACCTATTTATCTATACCGTAACCTCTTACATACACAGGCTCACTCACATTTGTATCTTTAAAGGACTCTGCACATACTGCCCTTTGGGTTCCTGTCCAATGCCCAAGTCGGGCCGCCTGGAAGAATGAAAGCCAAACAGGCTCCGGAGCATGCCTGAACTGCTGGTGGAGGTGATGTCAAGGCTATTCTGAATGCTCATCAGCCTTACGGGGGGACATTCTCAAAGGTGAAACCGTAGACCCTTGAGGTTTCCATGAAGGGACCTGGAGACAAAACAAAGGCCAGTGCTGGCTATGCCACCAGCTTCTGCAGTGGTCCACAACCCTCATCCCTTGCTGACAAGATGCTCCACACAATGAGACCACGAAGGACACATCCTCCAAGACAGCCCCAGCTGTCGCCAAGACAAGCACTGACACCTTTGTGATGGCCCCGTGATGGCCTAGGGGCACACCTGAAAAAAATATGGAATATATAGGGTCGTCATCCTTGGTCATATTGTATTTTTTTTGGCATGTCTTAGATGTGTTTCGGGGTCGGATGATAAAATGGGACAATCATCACTACAGGGTCATCTCAGTGTAGATGTTTTTTGCCGCTGAAGAGAAGGCTACTGAGGGCCCGACAAACTGTTTAATCGTTGCGTGTTGGAGATCAGAATCAGTTTGGGCAGGGATGAACATATGGGTATGGGTCGAAATTAGGTACCCCAATAATTGGATGGTTAATGCTAAAAATAGACTTACATCTGTGGTACCCCAGGTCTTTAATTTTTGACCCACAACCATATATGAAATGGTTCACGAGTGTTCTTCATACTTACCCCCCCTGTTCACATGCAGCCTCGGGATCTGTATTTCAGCATCCCTCCAGTGGGTGAGGCCATTGGCCCTGAACATTTATTCATCTTTCATTTCAACATAGCTGGTTAATGGACGTTTATTCCCCTAAATATGGTAATAATGATGACCCATCCCCATGTGTTCAGATTTGTTCAGGTAATTTTCCTATTTGTTCTTCTTCGCTCCATTGGTTCCAGCCCCTTAAATAAATCCGGGACGCCACAGTGAACGCGATGCCATGCACAGTTCGATGGTCTTCCTGATGCGAAACCGATGGTGCTGGTGAAGTCTACTTGGAAAACTGGGTCCAAAAGTTATTTTCCGGATCTGGATGAAGACACTGTTCTGGGGGTTTCATGACACATTTCGGGGGTTGAATGGAGTAAATGAAGCCAATATATACTTGGAAGATCGTCCCAGTTCCCTCCTGGTAGTGGTTAATGGCCCTGCTCAAGAAGTCCCCTAAAAAGGGTTATCCCCTTAGCTGGGGCAAAGTAACCCCAGCTACTGACCAGCTATGATCCATGTGATGATTCTCAAAGTATTAGATTGGTGGACTCGACTTCCACCAGTTTTTGTTTTTGTGATGGTAGACAGTCGGAGGAAGCATCAAATACCATCACCCCAGCCAACATCTCCCCAAGGCCCAATGCATAACAGCATAACAGGGTCGTCAAGCTAGGTGGGATGGTAAGGGTTGGAAAATGAGACATGATCTGAAACCGCAACAACAAATGAGGATCGGCAGTAGTGGTCAGGAGAAACTCATTTTCTTCGAATTGTGCAGTTCCCTTTTGATTGGCATAAAATCACGTGAAGAACTGGCTGGTTCAAAAAGGGCGTCCCAGTTCATGGGTTATAGTAAGCCCAGTAGAGAGCTCCTATGATAGTCTGGGCTCTATATCCCAATCACACCATTTTTTCTTGGCCAAATCATCATGTTTGATGGTCAAATCACTATGTTTGACGGTTAAATCACATGCATGATCATTTTTGCTGGTTTCATAGGGTTTCATCACCATTTTTGATGGTATCACGATGTTTAGTCACCACGTTTGACGCTTCAATCACGCTAAAAACACGCGAAGCATCCAATGGCCATCCCAGAGTTCGCCCGATCAAGCGCCGCAACGCGTCACGATGCGCGAAGAAAACCAATGGAAAGGAGGCAGCTACACAAAGCCTGGGTCTCTCTTGCTATGGGGATCTCGTGGGAATGTTTGATAGAAATATAATGACATATCATGACATGGGAATAACAATGGGGATGTCATGAGAATTCTTGATGGGACAAAGTGGGATTTCAACCGTCAATATGGTTTAACATAGTTTGAGGGAAAACCTACAGAAGCCATGTGTTGTTTTAATCCAAATGTAAAGGTTGCGAAAGGTTTCCTGCAAATTTACCATCATCAAATTCAGTCCGATTTGATCAGGAAGGGTCCAAGCTTTTTGAAAAGGACTGAACATATTAGATGAGTCGCTTCGCACACTGGTGCAACAATGGATCAACTCACTTGAGTGCTTAGGGAGTATGTTAAAATCACATGAAGTAACCAATATCAATCCGGATTTAGGTCATTGAAATTGAAGAGAATCCCAGTCATGTGGGTGTGGATCAAAATTAATATCCCTTGTAGCACCACCAAGACACATCCGTTTTACAATGTTCATCTAAGTTCCTTATCTTTCATCGATAAGCGTAACCTTTTTGAAGAGAGGTACTACAATATGTGACCACATGTGACCACTATACTTAAACAACTGATGCCATTGTGACCACCGACATGAAGACGGTTACAATACACAATCGATGCTACGAGTACTTGTTTGCTCCCCCCAAGAAAAAGGCACATGTATAACTTGGATTTGTCTAAGAACCCCCCCAAGAAAAAGCTCCCTATACCCTCTGGTAAACTAACATAGCTATGGAAAATCACCATTATTATTACGTAAATCAACTATAAATGGGCCATTTTCAATAGCTATGTTAGTTTACCAGAGGGTAAATTCCCCAAGTAGTGGATTTTCCACCTTAAACAAACCTAAGATAAAGACCCCTGCTTCAGGACAATCCATCAACCCATCCGCCACACTTTGCGCCCAGCGACGCCATGCCCAACCTAGGGAGGGCGCAGAAGAAGGCGATGTGGGCATTCTGTGTACCCACAGTTGCCGTTCTTATTTGTTTAGGTAAAGTATGATAAACTATGAAACATCTTAATAAATGTGTTCCCAAACATGTTCAACCAACCCACTTTCATTTCTGCCCAGCCATATAGGAATTACTGTAAGCATCCCAAGCCCTTGGCAAATAGGGAACTGTATAATATAAATAATGTAATCATGTCAAGTGGTGATGGAACACAACAAACCATTTTTGAAACGTCCCCAACCGGAATTTGTAAAGCTGTCTATAAAACCTTTACTTCATACAACTGATCGGTGATTTCAAGCTCACCTCAAGTTTTATATAGTAGAAACCACAAATCACGTGTAAAAGCAAAGTACCAGTCAAACTCCATTAGTTGCTTTTGTGTCAGCCGTCAACTTGAATATGTCAACCAAGTGGATAAAATACAATGGTGTTTTTGTTCGGTGGAGCCACTACTGACCAAAGAGGATTCTATGAAAACCCCCATGTACTATTACATTTTGATGAGCACCATCAGGCAACCAATCATGGTAATGGAATATCAACCAATATCTAGACAACCATGGTGAAACTTCCAGTGCCAGTCCGGCTCGAATGTCACAAGGTATATTGAAATCATATCAAGTGCTAAGACATTTGGAGGTTCCCCAACATCCAGCACTTGCAGGGTATGTATAAGAAATGTAGCAGGGTAAGTTTGAATAGACCATTCAAACCTGTTCATACAGCAAATGGGTTGAGTGCGCTGAAAGGGCATGGTGAATCTCCCCAAAAACGATCCGAACTTGGGACCGTCGATGAGGCTTTGTTGATTGGGGGCCATGACAAACATCTCAGCCACAATCCACTGGAGCAGCCGAGGGTCCACATGAAAAGAACCTGTGGCCGTCGCTTCGCTTGGTGCTTTACTCATTCACCGATGCACAGTGTTTTGTTCCTTGCTTCACCATTTTAACTTGAATCTGCAAGAAATTAGCATGACGAATCAAGCATTGTTTTCTTCCCTCATCTTTGCTGACTACATACAAGCTATTTGCGGCTTGCTGAGAGCTCAATAAGCCCTCAGTTTGTTGGTTTTGGGGGCCACCATTTACCATTGGGATTATCGAAATTTCGCGGACCCTTATCAATGGACTGGTTTTCGTTTACGCATCAGTCCGCGACTGTCATTGGTTCGTCGTTGAGCTTCTACAACCTCATGATAAGATCTGTGATCTATACAAGCAATGGTACAAGTATATGTTGTGTTAACCATCCTTTTTCCATTATATAAATTGGCTATAATATAAATCTGGGGCTAGCTAATTGTTTCTTATTCATATATTGATCACCAAACCCATCGTCCTGAAAATCGCCATCCCACATCCGCCTTGGTATCCAAATCGTAGCCCGTCAGCGCGTTGCCCGGCACGTCTTTGCCGAAACGCGCGAAACCAGCCAAGCCGAACCTGGGTCAAAAATTGGGCTCCAATGGTAGAAAGATCCAATTTAATGGGTCATATCATATCGTATGTAATCTTAAATTGAATGGGCTACATTCGTATTTTCTCCAATCGTATGTACAGTATACTGTATGCAGGTTTATATTATATATACATGTGCATGTGTAAATAATTTTGAATATATGTAACCTTTGGCCAAATCAACCTAGATGTATATGTCTCTAATTCCGTATGTATGTATACATAGTAGAAGTACCTGTGTTATCGACTAGGTCTGTCAAATTTCCGATGGAAGGGACAATGTCTCTGAGTTCATAGTCATAGACTCACCTTAGCCAAACAAAAAATCGGGGTAGTCTATACCTCCAGCAATATTTGTGGATATCTACCCTCTGGTTATTTGGCTATTGAACAGAGCTATGGAAAATGGCCCCTCTGTGGATGATTTACATTATTGATTTACCTATATTTACCCATTAAAAATTGTGATTTTCTATGATTTTCATAGCTACGTTAGCTACGTGAAATAACCAGAGGGGAAGTGGCTAGGAATTCTTCACCCTTCGCCATTCATCCCAAGGCCACGCAACGCAGCATAGATCAGGAAGGCCAAGATGTATGCGGCTCCACAGACCTCCGCGAATTTCATCGGCGTCCGACCTCTGCAGCCATGGTGGAAGATCCAAAAGGATGGGTTTCTTTGGTTGCCCTCTGGTAATTTAACGTAGCTATTGAAAATGGCCCATTTGTAGTTGATCTTCCCAATAAGAATTGTAATTCTCCATAGTTATGTAAGTTTACCAGAGGGTAATCATGGCTGATTTTAGATATATAATTTGATATATAATTTGATTATTCACCATTTTGAATCATTCAAAAGTTGACATATGATTTAGATTGATTTCGATGATTTGATTCATACTCTACAGAGGAACTGGGTATCATAATTTTAATCGTCCACATTTCCCATCCATCACACCCTACCCGTTCTCTCACCTTCCAAATCAGCATAGAAAGCAGGTGCATTGAAGTGCGCCATAAAGGCGCACGAGTAGATGCCGAAACTTCCTTGGTGATGTGTTGATCCACTGCCCTAGGTGGAACTTTTGGAATAAATGGGGGCTAAACATGTTAGCCCAAAAAGGCAAAACATCGTATATGGCAACAGTTCTTCCAGTATATCATGATCTTTGGGGTTGGCAGAGTCTTTGTGAACTGGCAAGGGGTAAATAAAAATCGGATGGTATTTCTTGACATGCCTTTTCTAACAGTGCACCCCAGCACCTTCACAGATTGCATGGATAGAGATATTTCAACTGGTCCTATATGTTTCACATCAACCACAACTCAATTGAACAAAAAAAACACATTATCATATTGTCGTCGTAGTCTTTGTTTGCATCTGAAAAAAAAAACAACACGAACGTGGTCGGTTTGCTAAATGTCCAAGGGCGCCTCCTTACTGGGCAATGCTCCTTCGTGCATTCCCCAGGGTCCCAAGGACTACTACTGAGGGGAACATCCGGTAGAAACTTACTTTAATGGTAAACTAACATACAGTAGCTATTAAAAATAGTCCATTTATAGTCAATAATACCTATTGAAAATTACTAAAAGTATCTAAAAGTGGTGATGTTCCATAGTTATCTTGAATTACCAAAGGGTGGTCCATGTGTTCAGAACCTCAGCACTTAGGTCTCAATATGTTTTAGCCATACTTAGCCAGGACTTCACAGCGAAACACATTCTACACCAATGCGGGATCGCAATGGACCATCTTTCTATGCAGAAACCCCATGTTCGCTGGAGTTGCCGGAAGGATCCCCAAACCAATCATACGTGTCAGATGATTGTGCCTATGGAATATATTGCCACTCACCAACCAGGCAGGGAATCCTCCCAACCGTAGAGAACCCCCCCAACAAAATGTCAATGCAACTGGATGCGGTTCTTGCGAAACAAAAATTACATGAACATAACTTCTTCAATCCACAAATTGATATCCAAAAAAAAGACCTGGTGTGAATAATTGCTCCCTAATTACAGCCAACTCGGTAAAAACAAAAACGATTGTCTTAACTTGAGAGTCCCTTCTCCAGCAATTGGCAGTGGTCTATTTTCCTGATTTGGTTATTTGCTCAAGGGCCCCGGCCAAAAACACATGCATGACGATGACTCATTTAATTTTGGGAATGTCCAGAACCCTCAAAACACATGCACATGAACTCTCCATTTTCTTTAAATCAAGGGATATATGTTTTTACGTATATGATTTTACAAACAACTTTCACCCCGGTGATCATCGCCCATTGAGCAATCATCGCCCAAGATTCGCAAAGAACCAAGCCAATCCGGCGCCAAGTCGTCGAAACCCTCCAGCCCACTCGATTGATCAAGTAGGAAACTGATGGAATCCAGGGTGACGTAGAGGAAAACATACCTCGGCAAACAGGACAAAGCAAACTGGGCAAGGTGAGGGGTGCAAAACCGCTGTTTTCCGCGTCCTGCATGGTAAACTATCTATATCTATCTATAGTTTATATTAACATATATATATATAATATATGCAAATAATTTTTCTTTGATGATTTGCATTAGAACCAGTGCATCACAAAGAAAAAAATGTGGCAACAATAATTCAGTGTCAACCCATCAAGGAACCATCCATCAGTCGGTTTACCCACTTTGTCCACGAATCTGATATTGCAGATCAGAATGCAATGCAAAATGCCAATTTTGTAGAGGGAAACATCTGTAAAAACACATCAAAGAATTGGAAATCTGAGGATACACCACGAATGTACCACACAAAGTATTGTGGGGCCGATAAAGGACAGGCCTATTAGCCATGAAATTTACCAATATCATTTTCTTTTCAAGGGGCCTAATTCAGACACATGTTTTGATGAGGTACCCATTCATTTCGATGAAAAATCTAAGCTGGCATGTGAATGTCCAACTTTTCAGAGGAAAAATTAGAATCCACTGTACGTATGTGGAGAATAATCCCTCGGAGTGAATTTGGTGTCCGTCTTAGAAACCATTTATAGTTGGGTAAACGTGAATGGATGTTGATGACATGTATATACACATGTATAAATATATATGTGATTCAAGCGTACTCAGGTATGTAAACTGACTAATTTGCCCACTTGTATCACAACAAGCAAAGAAACACCTACCTTATGGGCAAACCACTTGGTGAGGTCCAAGCCTTGTAACTAATTCTATTTTGAAAAAACCATTAAAAAAAAAAACCGAGTATTGGAACAGAGTTTGCCATGGCACTCGATGTCCCCGCCCTATAAAATCAACGTCTCAACGTCGAATCAACGACTATCAACTATAATAAATCACCGTTTTTCTGGCTTAAATTCCCATGTGATTCTTGGTTTCTTATGGACCTAGTTCACTAAATCCACATTTTGAATTTGCTAGGTGAAATCGGTGAAATCACCATTGTTGTTGGGCAACCCCCCGTTTTAAATGGCCAAGTCACAATTCTTGTTGGTTAAAGCATCATTTTTGATGGTTAACCCCCGAGTTTTGCGGGTGAACAACCTGGGGACACCACCGCCTTTTGGCGCCAAGTGGCAGCGTGCATACCAACCCGGCAATCGACGAAATCCGCAGCAGGGAGAAGCGTCGCTTGAGGCAGAGCGGGATCCTCAGTGCTCGGTGCTGTTGTTGGAAAACACCAAGAGCGGAAGCACCTGCGAAATGAACATCGGTAACCATCTAGCATTGTTTATATAATGTATGTTCACCTGTATAGTACGTACTATGAGTATCTACTACTACTACTACTACTACTACTCCTACTACTCCTACTACTCCTACTACTCCTACTACTACTACTACTACTACTACTACTACTACTACTACTACTACACTACTACTACTACTACACTACTACTACTACTACTACTACTACTACTACTACTACTACTACTACTACTACTACTACTACTACTACTACTACTACTACTA
>BGPT01000797.1:279807-342307 GCA_003297045.1 Symbiodinium sp. clade C Y103 | reverse complement strand
CTACTACCACTACTACTACCACTACTACTACCACTACTACTACTACTACTACTACTACTACTACTACTACTACTACTACTACTACTACTACTACTACTACTACTACTACTACTACTACTACTACTACTACTATCATCATCATCATCATCATCATCATCATCATCATCATCACCATCATCATCATCATCATCATCATCATCATCATCATCATCCGTATTCTGATTCTTGTCATGATAGTTATTGTTGTTCTTTAGCTGGTATAGAATTATCTTGGAGCAATTCCCCTACCATGAATGGGAATATCAAAGAGTACATGAGTCAATGGGTACATTTGTTTGTGCCAAGCACTGATAGATACAAGTGGTTTAGCAGTCACATGGACTATCCAAAGTGCCCAGGCGATGCAAGCCAAACTTTCCACAGAGCTTCTGTGGGGATGGGAATGTGCCATGGTCAGCTTACCATGGGATTAAGGGCTTTTTGGTTATCCAGGCATCCCGTTATGAGTGGTATTCCTTATATAATTGGTATTAATTGGTATTATTTAAGCCCCGTATAAGATGGCACAATGGTCGCTCGGACCACCCCAAGATATGTTTGGGTGGTAAATTGGATAAACCATGATAAATATAGAGGTAGAATGACAATTTTTCCCCCTGTGTGGCTATCGTTCACCTAAAAGATGGACTGGAGCAACCCTGATTGCGGGCTTAATGACACATGTATTGCGTCAAGCCATTGGGTACCCTAAATAGTCTTATGCTTGATGCTAAAACATCCACATGACTCATGACCAATGTCTGTACGCCCAGGGCCGTCCACTGTCTGTCCTGATGGCCTGTGGGGACGCGAATTTTGGAAGGACTTTCACATCTCGGAGAAACCCTCCAAATCCTGAAACTTTTCTTGTGGTTTGGCAGCCAGGCATGGTCTTTGTGAATGTCGAAGCACCATTTTTTCTGCCAAGGGACTTCATTAGCCCCCCCATCCCATCCCACCCCATCTAATTCTAAAGTAGCATCATGTGAGGGTGCAAGTGCCAAGGGACGTTCTTGCATGTTATTAATTATATACCCTCCCCGGAGAAAATGCACAAAAAACATCAGTACCTATGAGCTTTCCATCACCAGAAACGTGTGTTTACAGGTCGACCGAGCCACCAACAAGGCGATTTTCAATGGCTCACTTGCGGCCCGGCCGCCACCGCTTCCCCGCGCCAAGCATCAACGCCAACAACGTCACCACGGCCACCAGGCTTCGTCGCGACGTGAGTTCCGGCGGCAAATGCGGGCAAAGGCCGCCGACCTTGGTTGACAAAAAATGCAGGTTGTAGTCGTAGTGGGAAAATATGGGAAAATCATCTATAAACAAATGGACACCATTTAATGGGAAATCTGATGTTAAGACACTGGGGGTTTACTAGTCCCGGGTTTACATTGTGAAAGTATTTATTTCTCCAGTTGACCCAGTCCACCCTGCTCCAAGCGACACTCTTGGCCATGTAATCACCAATGAGCAAAGCAAAGGCCACACAACTCAGACCCGTGTCAACCAACCTTGACGGCTGCCGGTGGGCCATGGTGGAACTTGTGAAAATAAGCCAATGTCAAAAAGGGCTTTTGATGGAGTAGACTCCGTAAATGAATGGAAAGGACCTGCAATTGGGTAGATTGCTTGGCGCCTTTCATTTGGACCCAATTGGATGTGATGAGAGATAAATTCTACAGGACACCTCCTGATATTCAGTGGGTAAGATCGTGGTTTCGTGTAGATGTTCCGTTTATCCAATCCAGTGGGATATGATCAATCTTTTGCCATGTCAAGTGGCAAAATGTTGTGTAACCTTCGTCATTGTGGTACATTGTAGAACCTCTAACCGCTGGGTTTTCCGTGGGTGTTCCATGGCTTTCCCATGTTAAGTGACATGGTGCTGGCATGATTTTGGGGTCGCAGAACTGGCTTCCCATTTCGCCAAAGGACACCACCATCTCCACGAAGAAGGTGCTCTGAGGTCCAATGGTTTCCTCCCAAAGTCGCGGCAGCGTCTCCTCATTTCGCCGTTTCATCTGAAGCCCGTGGTGACTTGGGGGATCCCCCAGTGTTAAGACACCCCCACTATGCTGATTTGCGCCAAGAAACATGAGATGTTTCCGTAGATTTTGCTAATACAACTACGGATTTCATGAAGAACACTTCTTTTTTTTGCCAAGAAAACTGGGATCTTACCAAGGAAATCGGGACTGAATCAACTTGATCCGGTGTTTCATCCAATTCAAGGGGGCCCAGGGATGCCAAGCTTCGGAATTGGTCAAGTGAGCACAGTAGCCAAGGAAGAAGAAAGACACCGCGCACAGTGCTCCACAGAGCAACAGGCCCAGAATGGCCTGGAGAAGGGCGAATCAGTGCACATGAGCTGCCTGTGCATTGACAAAATCTTGTTGAAAATCCTTGAAAACACATGATTTTCCTGGAAAATGATCTCTATGAATGGTGGATCTTAATAATAGACTTCTGTGGGATTTTCCATACTTCAAATGCTGGCTTTACTTCGAAGAAAAAGTCCCATCACTTGGATGTAGAATGTATCCCAGCTATTGATGTGGGTTGCTCGTAAATTACAAATTTTGATGCCTGGGTTTGAGTCACAGCTATCAAGCCCACACCATGGATGTTGAAAAATACTCAAAGCTGCCGATTTTGTGAGTCCATTGGGAACCTACAGGCATGACACATACCTGTCTCCCAATCATGTCATTGGCAACCCCAAAACACATGCAGAAAAGTCAATTTCTACTGAAATCGTGGCAAAACCAAATCTAACCTCCGGTAGCAATGGACAATCAAATGATTTTTCCATTAAGACCTCCATTTAGTTCGGGGGTTTTCCAGCTAGCCATGTTTGACTACCAGAGGGTAAATCCCTTATACATTGGATTGTAAATTCTATCCAAGTATAGATATATTCCCCAAACATCAACTTTAACTATAAATCTACCCGAAATCGGCATCTCTTGAGGAGTTTCTAATGTGGTAAACCCAATGATCCATCCCATTGACCATCAAGGGGTCTGATATTGATCATCTCAAGGGTAAAAACCCAAATCATCCTCTATACTTATACCCAGTAAATAGGGGTCCGTTTGTATCTATCCTCTAGTGGGGTTTATGACATTGGATATTATTGGGTTTACCAGATTACTTGAAAATTGGCTCCTGCACTGCTGAAACGACTTTTTGCCACGTGGCCAGAGCAGGAGAAGCGGCTTCCGCCACTGCGCGAGGCAAGGTCAGCATACCGATGCCCACCAATGACCTGCAAAATGACCAGCAAGTCAGGTTGTTTTGATGAGAAAGTGTTTTTTTTGTTCCAATGAACATGGGAATTCAATGTGATTTAATATGATGTATATATATAATATGATTTAGTATGATTTAGTACTTTTTAAACTTAATATGATTCGATATGATTTAAAGAATACAAATTGGAATGACATTGACGAATTGGAATGAAACTCATGGATGGTCTCACACATTACCCAACAAAGAAATAGCAAGTGGGTATCATCATCTCAGTCAGTTGAAACATGTTGAAATCAAAGAAAGACTTTGCAACCACAAATCAGATAGAGATTAACAACTGAAAAGTGGGATTTAATGTCTTTAGATGAACTAGAAGTGTCATGTCATCAACAAGAATAAGGATTGATATGTTGATTTTATGATACATATTCACGTCCACCTTTTATTAAATATCCCCAATCAGGGACCTCCGAATGAATAGATCCAATACTTTGCACCACAGTAGGGTCAGTAGGGCTTCGTTTGGGGATGTTGGGGAGTAATCATTTTTAGCGAGAAGGGATTCATCTAACTTCGCAACGAAAACCCTCCACTATGTAAGAATTGGTGATTGTTCAACCAAACATGTGGATGGGAGTTTGTAACTCCAGTTGTGTTGCAAACAGTTGCCAAAATTTGATGGGAGTTGTATGTCTTGAAGTATAGTAAAATGCCACTTGGAAGACTTAGAATCTTACCTGCGACCCCCCAAAAAAACCTTCTAATACGGGGCCGGCCTGTGTGGAATGTTGTGCATAAACGGATATTGATGTGGTTGAGAACTGAAAATCTTTATACACCATCGCACTATATCGCACACATATATCATATCATCATATCCTATCTTCATTTGGGGCTGGCATTTCCTGCTTACGTCTACGCCTTCCATGGCGGCTTTCCCGCTCTGAGGCTCCGGACTTGGTCACATTTGCCACAGATACCCAGAATGACGAAGCCTCCCCAACAACCACCTGGGATGTGGACTTGTCGAAAACAGCTGCATGAAAAACACCAAGGAATGTGTCGATTTTTTTCAGACTCAGAAAGGTTTTGAGTCACGGCTTGACCCTCAAATGACGGTCCAATGTTTATATTGGTCATTGCCCCAACTTTGAAGCATATCCAGAAGGGTTGTTGGTTTCAACCAAACCCCAAAACTATGAAAGCCACTGGGGTCATCATTCTAAGAGAACTGGCAAATCCAAACTATATATATATATTTTTTTTGAAAGCACCAATCAGCAAATGTCTAAATAGCCTGCGTTCCCAAGTTCTATCTTCTACTGCTAGGTAATCAACTTCTCATGAAGTGATGTATCCATTTGTGATGACTGAAGAATATGACATACACTCCGGTAATCAAACGTGGCAACTAAAAGTCAACCAATTCATAGATCGTTTTCCCATTAAAACCTCCGTTTGTAGAGGATTGCCCATTACCATGTTTGGTTACCGGGGGGTGTAATCAATTTCTCCATTTTTTATGGATAATGTTAACCCAGGATTCATAACCCCCGCAGGTTATTAATTGGAGGGGGGGCTCCCAAAATGCTGATATGTCCCTTTACAAATGACACCCCCCCCAATTAGCAAACTAGGGATCTTTATCAATCCTGGGTAATGTTGGTAAAACAATAATAAACCACCTCCAATTTCGCAATAAATAGGTGGTATAATTGTTTTATCCACATTAGATATAAATTACTGCATGGAAAAACAAAACATGCTCACCACAATATCCCATCATCTGCCGGCCAGCTCGCAACTAAGTCGCTGGAGAGCTCGTCGTGCTCCCATCCGACTTCTCTGAATCCATCCTGCCCCCGAGTTCTAAGGTAGTTCAATGGATTGTTTTAAGGGACATGTCACTCAAACATCGTCCTATCTTATTCTATTGTGTGGGATGAACAATTATATATTTAATATACGTTCGAAACCAAACCGAAGCTTGAGTTGAAATCCCATCTTTTAAATATGAAACACCACATCAATTGTCCCACAAATCATTGTGCAAATTCCCTATACTAAACCAGGGCTTATTGTTTTTTTTTGGGGAAGGGGACGCCTCCAGAGACAGAGTTTTCACCCAACTGGAAAAAGGGCTGCCGTTGGGATGCCACAAAACAACGAAACACACACACACACATGTTTGTGTACTTTGCGGGTTGATAATCCCCAATGAAGTGCTACCCATTCATATCTTTCATGATCTTTCATGTATATTTTGGTTTTGCTGCATTATTCCAAGCAATCTGAAATGGTCATCCAAATTTTGGGCATGGCATGGGATGACCCTAATGACTTGGCTACCGAAATCCGACGCGATAGGCGACCTCTGTTGTTGCAGGAGCACTGCATATTCCGGGACATAGGAGTCATCAAGGCTGTCCTCCCGAAACAGTGAAACGGCAGGGATCTGAGTTGCTATATAATGGTTGTGCATGGTTTTTTCTGGGTCATGTTTAAATTACAAGGGAAAACATGGTATGGTTTGGAACGTTCAAGAGGTTTGACAATATTTTGAAACTACCAATTCAGCTAGGCCGCTAGGCCAACCAATTTGCAAACCTTCCACCAGGATCAACATGTCAAAACGTCTACCCTCTGCTCAAAAAACAAATCGCAACATTCGTTCTCAGTGTCACTCGAAATCACGAATTCTTGGAAATGAATATTTTCCAGTTCGGATTGTTTTTGATTTGGTCCAATTTGTATCTTTTTAGAACCAACTTAAAACCTATGATCAACTAAGAATCCACTTATGAATTACTGAATTACCATCCCCCAACTAAGATGACGACCCTGCCAAATATAGGGAGAAAATTAATTTCGACTAAAAATTGGCTACTCATGGCTACTCTATTTTCAGGGTCAAAGTGAGAATTTCCACACACAAAGTGATGCCCCAGTTCGTTATCTAAGTTGGTAAATATAACTCCAATCACTTTGCCAACTTAGTACGCATGGGGTTCCAAGCCAACTTCGCAAAACTGGGAGGACATCACCCTGAAGGAACATGGCATCTCAACCGATTGATAGACTTTCCACCTCCACGGAAAGACAAGGGCCTCATCAGATTCCAGACCGGCGGCGAAACTGCTGGCGAAGCAATATTTGTCCAACCTGGCATCAGGCAACAGTGGGCCCTCCAAGACATATTCATCTTTAAAACCCGTATCATGTTTGTTCATTGAAATCTACCAAAATATTATGGGAATTCCTCTCATTCTTGTAATTCAACAAAAAACCACCCAGAATATCATAGGAAACACTATTTGTTGCATGAATTCCCATGTGGCAAAATGCGCTTGAAGACTAGACTGGGGGGAGTCTCTATCTTCTCTAGGATGATTTAACACTATACAGAATATATGCTGGTGTACATCTTTGATTTTGGATGATGCCCTGTTCAAATCCCACACCCCTCATAGAGGACCCCCTCAAAGCACTATTAGTGGACCAAACAAATGTTTTCAGCACTAAACCCGGATTCCTGGTGATAAGACTCAATGGGACCTAAATCAGCAAAAATATGGAGACATCCAATGGTCAAATCGTGACAACCACAGGGTTGGTTTGCTACTAGTTACTACTTTCAAGTGGTGGTTTGCAAGACTAGGCTAAATAGGTTTATGGTGGATACGGGTTTGTCTCAAAATTTGGAAACCTCAAAATTGTGATTTTGAAGCGAAAGTGAAACAGAACTGGGAAAAAGGGGTATCCAATTTTCAGGCATGCCCGTGTATCATATTGCTGATTACACATCCCAGTATGTCCCCCTTACAGCATCACTATACTATACACCAGTTATATCCCCATTGCATTCTCATTTATTCATGAACATCAAGGATGAGATCCATTGATTATTAACCCCGATCATCAATCTTTGTATCATCGGTTTATCCTCGATTGTTGAGGCTCCATACGTATGGATCGGCAAGACTTCACTAACCTGATAAGTCCGGCTATTTTTGGGGGAGACTTACTCCTACTTACCAACGAAGTATATGGGTGTGTCTGAAAATGGGGTATACCCCCAAATAGTCAATTTAGACCAATTCAACAGAGAAGGTGATGGTTCACCAGGAAATGTAGGAGGATCCTATGTTCTGACAAAGCCATATCCATTGCGTTCACTTTTAGCACCACAGCACCATGTTCCAGGTCTCCCGCGCGCAATAAAACCCCGCCTGTCCGACAGTGAGCGATGAATGCGCCGGTGATGTGGCGCCGCATCTTCCACTGTGGCCATGCTGCAGTGGGTGAGAGTGCTGCAACGGCGTGGAAACGTCAACCCTTACATTTTGGAAATGGACATGGAGATGCTTATGGTTGTATGAATGTGTATATATATATACACACATAAGTATAAGTATGTATGTGTATAAATATACTTTTGCAATTCCATGTTTATACGAATATGTATACATTATGCTACATACATAAAAGTTTTGCCGGCAGAATCGGACATCACCATTTCATACAATGTCTATTTTCAGTGAAGTGCATGGGAATGGGACAATGGGTCAAAAGTATATCTCAGTATCCAGTTGTTCACATGAAATTGGCTGGTAGTTGAGGCTGTTCCCCTTGGAAAACACATCATCACCATTGGTATAGCCATGGTTTTGAGATGACGGACTCGGCAAAACATGGGATGAACCTGATGTGGGAAAGCTATAAATCATAAATCTACCCTCTGGTAAATTAACAATAGACCCTGAAAATAACATGAAATAACAATTTTTTAGTGGAAACTAATCTTCCAACCCCTATCTGAGAGGGTCCATGTTAATTCACTGGAGGGTACCATTTGGGGATGGTTTATAGCACGGATAACATGGTGATTTTGAGGATAGTTTATGGCATTGGGTTTACCACATTTTTCCACAGTGTTCAAGGCCATGTTCAGGATTTCTGCCATGGCTGTGTCTGCTTCTTTCTCGCCCATGGCTTGGCTGAAAGGAATCGCATGGCCGGCGGCGGCGTTTGCGTTTTTGGACCAAACACTTGGCTGCCCGGATATCAATGGCCATCTCATCTAGTAGGCCAGTAGGCGGAACTATCCCAACAGCGCCGCAAATTTTCAGGTTATATCTGACTATAGTGACATATCAAAACCGTTCAAAACCTTTCATCAATGCCCATGTCAGGAACCGATTAATTACCATGTAAGGATATATAAGGCCTATGCAAGGCTAAATCTCAGGGGATATCCCCACGAAATATGGCCAACCATATGGTGCAGTACCTCCATTCTCGGATCCTGAAAACCCCACTAAGGTTCACAAATATCACACCGTTCTTTGGTATTGGTGGGTGATTTCACCAGTGAGAACCCCCTGTGAGTGCAACCCCTGTTGCTGGTCCTATGCCCAGATCCAGTTGGCACGGTTGACTACCTCTCTTGGTATGCACCCATCCATGTTGGTTGCAAACACCATGTCTGGGTCGCATGAATCTGAGTCGCATGAATCTGGCCGAATTGCAACAATTCGCCAACCCGGAAATCTGCTGATTTTCGAGTGGTTTCCCTTACGAACCATCGTTTACAGTGTTTGCACTCATGGTTCCACTTCACCCAAACTAGCTATATATGTATATATACATGTGAATGCATATAGTGTATCAAGGTTTGTCCAAAAATGAGTGATACCCGAACATGGCACCTGTAAAAGGGAGAATGATGATGAGCAAATGTGGAGTTTAGATGAGTTTGGGGGTACCTCATTCTTGGACAAACCCATCTGCAGTTCTACAGCGCCCAACACCGTGAGGACCAGAGTGTGAGTACAGCTTGGATTTGACCGTCTGTAGATATCCCCACCAACCAAATTCAGCAGCTAGCTTAGTTTCTTTCCAACCAACTTGCTTGCAAATCAACTTACCCATAATACCCATGATATTTCCACATTGATAGTAATCCTCCTAAACATGATTGGTCTTATACCCCACGTCGTGTGCCAGGAAACTCCGGACTTTGACCCAGCAGTTCAACGCCATGGGCCACCACCGCATGGTAGCGACCATCCTAGCGTTGGCGCTGAACGCATTCATCCGCTGCGCGGTGGCGCAGCTTTCTTTGGGGATTTGACGGGGAAATAAACGGGGAGTATCATGGAGAAATATCAGGGGAAATATCATGGGGATATGTCTTAAGGGCACGCATTAAGATATCAACCAACATTCAATGAGTGGTTTCATGTGGTAACCATGGTTTGACCTAGAAATTCTAGATTTCCTGTCATGTTTTGTCCTTCATCCAATTCTGGGATGTTCTCAAAGATTCCCTGTGGAAAATTATTTGTTGATGGGGAAATGGGGAAATGATGACAAGTCACGGTAAATTTTACAGCAATAATGGGAATATCTTTTTGAACCACATGCTCCTGTTTCGCCTGAACTATACCCTAAGTGTGGGCTCTTGGCTGGTCATCTTGATCATCTTGGGCGCCCAAATCTGCGAAGCACAACGGCGTCACGGGCCGGATCAATCCCCGGCCCCGGTGTCCACACTGACGTTGACCATTCATTGGCTGCAGCTAAGCGATACTGTAGTACATTCTATGGGTTTGTCTGAACATGGTGTATATCCATTCATAAGGAACATGGTGATCCATCATCAAATTTTCAGACAAAGCCATGTAAAAGAATCTGTTCTTGTCACTACGCAAGTGCACCTTTCTCTGCTAGCTCCTTGACGGAGGGCCCCCCGAATCTCATGATTTGGTCGGTCTCCAAAGTAAAGAAACTGACTCTGACACATTCTTGGACTGATCATTTTGGCCCGTACCTCGGCAAAAACAGGTTGTAATCATCAGGTTTAGTTCACCCCTCTAAACGTGGTAACCCATGTTCTTTGCAATAATTTTCATCTTCTGAGTTGTTGCATCTGGGTGCTTTCAAGCTTTTCTCGAATTTGTTTGACCATGGTTTTGGATGTTATGACTTCACATATTGTTCTTCGCTTTTTCCACTTGAGTTCATTTTGTTTCATGTTCTTTGATTCTATGACTTTGTCGTCCTCTTTTTCATTGGATGTCATAGCTTTTCAACCAGGGTGTCAAAGAGGGTTTCCAACCTGCTATTTCGCGCGGTGGAAACCCTGTGGTGCTTGAATGATTGATAGTTTCATCAGTTTTCCACGAAAAAGTATCTTACTTATATACTTTCAAAGTTAATATAAAGTGATTATAAAGAAAAAACTTAGAACGGAGGATGGGATCATTATGATAATTTATTTACATGGATCAACTTGTACTAACCACTATCAACATTAATCAAACATTATACATTAACCATTATTCACCGTGATCATTTTCTTACAATGTATTATCATGAATTAGCAGTACTTAACCAGAATCAACCTTTACCTATAATCATCTATAATCAATATTTTCAGTACCTTCCCAGTATCTTATCTGGTAAATTCTAATATTTAACTGACCTGAAATTTACAGCTTGGAAGAATCATCTCTAACCATCATCGGTGAGGTCGCGACGTAAGGTCGTGAAACCAATTTCCCCAAATGAATGGAAGATCAAGGGAACAAGGGAAGAATTCTATGGGATATGACGATATAATTCATATCAATATTACTCATCCAGTCATGGGATATGATATCAATTAATAACCAGCTATCATATCATATCCCATTCATTGATATATCATGATTATATCCCATTATGACGATAATTCATAGTACTGGTCCATGATTGATACCCTCCGGTCATCAAACGTGGCGTGCTGGAAAATCCACCATTTACTTCGATGATTTTCCCATCTAGAAACCTCTGCGTTATAGAGGATTTCCAAACCAGCCAGGGCCACGTTTGATGACACCGGAGGGTATCAATACTGCAGTACCAATTGATATCAATAGCCACTAGCCTCCGGTAAACGTTTACATAGCGAACTGGAAAATCACCATTTTTAATGGGAAAATCCATGAACATCCACTATTTCTATGGCCATTTTCAATAGCAAACTGTTAGTATACCAGAGGGTAATGATTGAATCCCAATTGTTGATGTTAACATAGTCATGGAAAAGCTGGCAAATTTTGGATGATTACCAAACTGTTGAATTACCAGAGGGTACCTTCAAAGCCTTCGCTCCTCCTGGAAGACGTGGAAGAGCCGCGAGCAGCAGGGACAGGCGAAGGTGGAGCGGCCGGTGAGGCCTGTGGGGAGGACGGGATGGGCCTCTGCAAACATGGGAAATTCTCATGAATATGTTGCTGTAACCATGAAAAATGGTGATTTAACCATGAAAAATGGTGGTTTCACCATGAAAAATGGTGATTTCATGGGATTTCTGTGGGAATTCAATGGAAATGAGATGGATTTAGTGTGGGACTGAATTTAATGGGATCTATATAATGGGAACAACATGATGATTGAACCATGGAATATGAGGATATTGTTGTAATGACCATCCCATGTCTGCAGCCAAAAATCGATAGCACACATTGTGGATATCAATGTCCTGTCAGTGTGACCATTCTCATTACTGGATCAGCTTGGTCGGCATTCTCCGGGTTCCAGTGGAACCCGCTGCACCCGTAGGTCTTTCTAGACATGAACTCCAACCCAAGTCACAATGATCACAATGGAAATAAACATGCACATGCTGCCATGGCAATTCAATGTCAGTATGTGTGACGGCTACCAACAATATCTGTATGCGTTGCCAGCTCGGCTTTGATGCTCGCATGCACAGCAGACCGGTAAAATTGCACCGAAACGGTGCTCACGATTTCCTCTGTCATTTCCACCGGGTCTACATTCACAGGATGTTTGGATATCCCCTGGCCTCACACTGTCATGTACAGAAACACATCTGATACCTGTACCCACATTTTCAATAGGTTAATATCCAATCATATCCCGTTTGTTACGGGATTGCACATTACTTTAAATGACGGATTCAGAATTGAACGGTCTAATGCCAGGCTCCAAGCTGAGCGTCCCAACGTTCAGCTTCGCTAGCCACACTTGGGGCGTTGGCTAACGACCTGAGACTTAAATGGATGGTTTACACCATCCAGAACCAGTATCTGGCTGCCGAAACTATGACTGTTTGGCGGTTTCAAACGAACCTGCGAACAAAATATCCGTCAGTTGGTCTACTACTGCCAGCTGCAGTGTTTCATCGTCACATTCCCCATTACAATTTGCAAAAAAAAACTAAATGAATGTAACCTCATATACATGAAACAAGTAGCCAGTACCCATTCTTCTGTTGAACCATCCAATTCCCCAATGACCATATCTCTTGCTCTTCTATGCCGCCTCGGTGATGAATCCCCTGGCTATGATGAAGTTTTGGTCAGTTTCTGGAGCCCAATCCCCTGTAGCAACTCTCAAAAAAGATAAAACCGTAATATTCTGCTAAAGTACAGGGTTATGCCCCATACGTGGCTAACTTGGCTTGGACCTCCAATAACTCCAATAACTAAGGTCTGTGGTGATTATACCTACGACTTAAAGGGAGGTTATAAGTTATAAGCCAACTAACAACTGGGGGATAGACCCTGCAGTGGAAATCACTGTTCTATCTTTCTAAAAAGGTGCTAGAATTGAAAAACGTTGAAGCTTCGAAGATCAACATCATCAACTTCACCCAGGGAACAAAAGGTTTGGGGATCATCATCCATAGCTATCCATAGCTCCTTAGCTACCCCCCAACCACCCAGATACTGTAGTACAAGATGTTGAAACCGGCCAGCCATATCCGTAGTTCTGTCCAAATCATCGGCTCAAGCCAGGCAACGTGTACTCATAGATCCTCTCCTGCTGTGTCGCGGCAAAAATCGCGAGCTACACGCTGGACAGGCCCTGTTCCTTTCATCCTTGGTGGCCTCCTAGGCCTGGTCAAAAGATACCCCTTTGTTTACTCGGATGCTACATGCGCATGGCTAGCAATTGGGTGGCACTCCAGTTGCTGGAGTTTGGAAGGGTTTTTCATTACTTCAGGTTGCCCATCTATGAAATACTAGGACAAATTGATTTCTTTGGTCTTTGGTCCCATCCCCATGGTCATGATATCTTGATGCTGCCACATGCTGACCTTGGTCATGTTCCCGTGGCTTGTTGCGGACAACAACTCCGCTTTAGTGTTTCCCAGACTCGAATAAAGAATACCCTCTGGTTCTTTGACATAGCCATGGAAAATCCCCTATGAATGGAGGTTTCTAGCTGGGAAAATCATCCCAAATTGGCCAGCTCCACGGCGAACTGCTAAATAACCAGAAGGTAATCTTATAGAGGAAAACCCCGACATTTGGTGCTTAGACCCATGGTTTCCTACAACCAATCGTATGATAGTTACGGCCATCTCATGGCCCATCAAGGGATCAACCATGAAGTGACCATTGCGTGGATTTGCTTAAGGGGCTCCAACCAACATTTGCTAAAAGTCCAAGAAACGCTCGCAGGCGATAAAAAACAGTTTTATTGGACAATTACAGGAAATTCCCGAAAAAGCAGAAAAAAGCACATACTTACTTTGGAAGATCTAGATATATTCCCAAAGAAGATTCGCCAAAAAATGGTGGATTTCCCATTGGGAAAAACAACAAATCACCATCTCAACAAACCCAGGATTACAGTAACCCACCACCAAGGCCCAGATCTTCCCAAACCCATCATCCCTCACTGAAGGTCCTGCTGCCGTCGTGCTTCTTCGATGGCAAAACGCTTGCGACGGTCCTCTTCGGCCTAGATGGCTAGCTGGCGTGTCACCGAACTAAATGAAGATTTATTGGGAAAACCACAAGACGGTGCCGCATCGTTAGCTAAATTGGTTTACAACTCCACTAACTAGGGTTTATTGACCAACTTGTTACTATAATTACTGGAGATATACACCAACTTATAGTTACTATGGTAGATATATCTATAGTTACTATGGTTTATAAACCAACTTGTAACTGGGCGGGGCACCCCCTGGCATCTGTGAATGACAATGGGATATCATGTGGAGGGAATAGGCACCAACGCATATACCTGGTTGCTGCTGTAAGCCAGTTGAAGAATATGAAAATCAATTGAGATATCTGAGATCACAATCCCAGATATGAGAAATATAGGGTAATCTATTTGTATATATATATATATATATGTATCTATTTGTACAAAAACACCAACCAAACATTGACATAACCCAGAATCCAGTTGCGAATCATAAATCCAACCAGTCCCAACCTCAAGGGTGCCAGCGGGAAGTGGGGACCTAGGACCCTAGCTGGCCGCTGTGAGGTTTAAAAATTCCATTGAAAAAGATCACTTCTCATGTATTCATATTATAAATAGGAAAGGACCATGTCCACCAACCGGAGAAATGGCCCAGGGCTGAAGTAACTATCTAACTATGGGTGCTGTGAACGAGTTGTCAATTCTTGTCCTTTTGCGGAAACAAGTTTGCTTGGTAGCTGTGGCTCAACAGGTGCATCCCAGATAGTAATAAACATATGAAATACCCCACTGGTACATGGTATGTGGGCTACATATGGTTATGCATGGGTTGTGTACTGGGCTATGCATAGATATTTATGCACTGTGTGTATATATATATTTTTACATATATTATTAATATCAATATTATAAGGGACATTAATAGGTTATAATACGCTGAAGGTCTGTGCGAAGGCTGTCTGGCGTGACTCGTTCCGTGCCTGCACAGTGAGATCTTCGGGTAACGTGGCTGATGCCATCTGCCGGTAGAAATCCTTGGATCACCACCCCATCGCCAAAGGTGACCACAACGTCCAGATTTCATTGAGGCCTCATCTACCGTGGGAATTAAGCATCCCCCAAAACTGAGGAGATTCATAGACAATCATCCATAATAATCTCTCATAAATATTGACAGATTCCAAAGGAATGCCACATGGGTATGACTCAACATTAACATTCAACACATGTATGTTCAAACAACATAGGATCAACATGTTTACAGTAAATAATATGTGATTTTATACTCAAATGGGCCATTGCCCATAGTTATGTTAAAGTACCGGAGGCTTAATCTGTACACAACTGTTGCACCAACATAGGGACCCCAAAGCAATCGCAAACAAATCATACGTTTGACATCGTTTGACATTGTTGTGCCAACCAATAGTTTCTCTTAGGAAAGAATAGAGGGGTCGGATTTACCTGTTTGTTGTATGGGGGGGCCCTCTATTAATCAACCAACCGGTCAAAAACGGACATCCCAAAAATCCAAGACTCAGCGCTGCTAGCCTCAAGCTTCGTCAAGACCTGAACACATCGAGTAGGGCGGGGAATTTCCCAAGACGTTACGAACGTGGGAAGTTCCAGCAAACGATGCAATCAACGGGGAAATGCCGAATGCATCTTCAATATAGAAAGGGACTTCCCCATATAGAGATCCATATGAAAGGGAGGAAGGATATTTTTAGCCCAACGAAATAACTAGGGGAACATCCCCATTTAGACCAGTGATCAGGGTAGGTTTGGGGGGTTCACATACTGCTGAATATTATTGTCTTGCGTGGAGAATCTAAGTTACCGAACATCACAGGGATGAAATGAGGAAAATTACGAACATAGAAGTGAAATTACATGGGAGATCAAATGGAGAATGAACAGAATTCAACAAACTCAATGAGATAGCATGGGGAATATAACATGTTTTTTGAAAAAAAAAACGGGGTGCTTACTATAGACATATATATTACACATGTCTAACAGTTCATATACATGCATATATGCATATATATATATGTATATATATATATATGTATATATATATATATATGTATATCTGTATATATATATATGCATATCTATTTATTATATATATATATATATTATATGTATAATTATGTATACATATACGTATATATTGGGGGTTCAAGGTGAATCACTGAATAACCATACAAGTAACAAACATCAGGAATTCAATGGATTCCACCAGGAGAAAAAAGGATCCACAACATGACCCAACTCAGGTCAAGTTGGAAACGCAGACTGCTATAGCGCTGGTGGACCCCCAAACAAATCGCCATGTTACTGGCAAGTCCTTCGTTTCAGCCACGCAATATGTGGTTCCGTGGTCGTTTTCAGGTGTCATTATCTGCTTCACAATCTCGACATCTGAGATGGAAACCATCTCTACATTGCCCGAGGGACAAGTTGCAATTTTCCGTAGCAATTATCCCTAAACATCCCGCAACTACAGGGTTCTGCGCTACATATATATATATATATAATACATTATAATTACATATATATATACATAATATGAACATATATAGCCATATACATGGTATAGATAGAGAAAAACTCAGCAATCATGACGGGATCTCAAAATAGCTAAAAAAGAGACCCCCGATGGTCGCACTGGCTTTCACTCTGGTTGTAAAGCAGCTACAGCTGCTGGAATGATCATTCCTGGTTGGTGGTTCAACTCCTTGAGAAATATGCCAACCCCTTGAGAAATATGAGAGTCAATGGGGGATCATCCTTCCAAATAGAAAATGGATCACCCTCTGGTAAACGTTTACATAACTATGGAAAATCACCATTTCTGATGGGAACATCCACTATTTCAATGGCCATTTTCAATAGCAAACTGTTAGTTTACCAGAGGGTAACAAAGGTTGCAACATGTTGAAACCACCAAGCAGATATATCCACAGTATCCCTGGTCAAATCATGTCATATCCCTCATTCTTGTTGGTAAAACGACATGCTCTTGACAATGAAACCACCAACTACTTGGTGGCTCACCCCACGGATCCCAAGTAGGTTGTATCCCTAGTTATAAGTGGAACAAGTCCGCTTGATCTACTGATAGCTAGGGTTATACAAGGTGGTGCCCCATAATTAGCTAAGTTGGTTTGTAACTCCAATAACTACCAGTAAGGTTTATGGTATCTACAGTTACTATGGTTTACAGAGCAACTCATAACTGGGGGGCACCACCTTTACTTACCAACCAGATGTTGGTCCTGCCCCGCCAAGCCCGACCTCCTTTCCGTCCCTGATGGCTTTCAGTCTTTGTTTCTCCTTGGGCGCTTGCCCTGAAATCTGGTGTAGAGCACAGCATGTATTGATAGTATAGCAGAAGCGAATAGACACAGGTTACTTGTACAGGTTATCATAAAAATAACAATATCGGATAGGATTGGGAATGTTAAGCCACTATATAATCACTAAAGTCTGGTCCTCTGGTGCTTGGATTCCCCAATACAAATATAGCCAATTGGAGATCCACATCCCGGCCGCAAGACAGGAACACATTCTGACATGGCAATGGAGACTTCAGCCAAAAAAATCTGGAAGATGATTCGGTCCTTGAATATTCCGACGTTCCATTTCTATTTTCTGTATAATCGTTGATACTGGAGTGCATTTCAAATTTGCAGGATGGACCACCTATACCCGCTACACCTTTGCTTTGAAAACCCAACACACACACACACACACACACACATGTGAGCAGCGTGAAAAGATGTTAAAAGCCTCTGTCATTCCTTTATACTCCTGCTTAATTGGGATTCCATTTGATTCCCACAATGGATTATGATAATCCCCAGAATAGAAGTAAGTAGGTTAGTAGGTTGGTGTAATCATATAATCCCCCTACTAATCATCGCCCAACACGGGTTTAGCAGCCACTGCCAGGATCAGGATGCCATTGATCCAGCAATGAAAAAAATCGTCATGCCAAGTCCTCAAAACAACAAAATGGGTCAACATCTCTTGTAAAACAGCTTCGAACAAAAAAAAGAAAACATAAAAAACACATGAACAACTATGAACATCGTACATAAAGTATATATATATAATATATATATATATATAACCTCGAACAACCCCGAAACGTGTGGACATCCATTCCCCCATGCCATCAACTGTACTTCCTTGGTGAATCATATGGAACCCTCGACCGAGATTCGGCGTTGGCACGGCGCTTTTGTTCTGCAGCCGAAAACTCCTGAAAAATCACCAGCTGGGAAAAAGTTGGACAGGGGATGGGATCTCTTGTCCTCCAAAACTCAAGCAAAACTCAAGCAAAACTCAAGTTGGAGGAAATGTTCTGGACATGTTGGAGATTTCCGGAGATCCTTTAGGTGCAAGAGTCATATGGACAATCATGGAACTATGTTGTTTCTATGGTACATCGGCATGACCTGAAGTCATTCCGCCTATAAACAACCTCTGAATATATCTCAATATCTTGTCCTGATGCTCAAGACGCCAAAGATGTTGGCATTGCTGCATTGCTCACTGCCGACCTTTTGTAATCAAGGGATTCCTGACCAGCATCACATCTCTCAAGCCTATACTGTATATAATCGTTTACGATGAACACCAAACTCGAGCCATTTAAGGATTTCCCGGAGACCAGCATCTCCATTGTGAGGTCAAGTAAGAGCTCCCCATCAAGTAAGGTGAACGACGAGATACACCTGGAATCACATGGATGTCGATATACCATGTGGCTTCGGACCTGAAAATAGTGTACCCCTATATCCTCTGGTAATGATCTTCCCCATATATTCCCTATTAAACACCAAGTGTTGTGGTATCCCCATTTTCAGACAGACCCATGTGGAGGTTTACTAAAATGGGGGTACCCCTAAATCATCTACTTTAATAGTGTTTTCCATTATAAACCATCCATTTATGGAACCCCCCATGTGGAAATGCCATCCACGAGGCCCTTGTCCTGCATGGCATGGATGACCACTTTGTATCTTTCCATCGCCTCTTCTTCGTCCGTCAACACCTGGAGCTGCTGGGAGTGAGGCCCGGTTTTCGAACTCATTGGATTGGTTCATGGGAAAATTGAAACAGGAAAGCCTTAGATTTCATGGGAAAATCCATGGTTTCCGGTTCCAATTTTCCCTTAAACCAATCCAATGACGAACATTCGGAAAAATAAAGCTTGGCAGAAGGCCCAATCTTCACCTTCAGCAATTTGAGGAGCAGCTGGGAGACATGGCTAACCTTCTAGACTAACATTAGCATGTTTGACCACATCAATGCTATATTTATGGCACAACATATGATTCGTCCCAAACCTTCAGCAAGTTTTTCCCACATGTAAGAAACTGGCTCTTTACATTTAGATATATTCAGATTTTATTAGTAGCTTCTAGACATGTTCAAGCAGTCATTTTGACCAAGGATTCGTCCCCTCTCACACCGTAAAGAAACCAACATCCCGCTACTCACCAGCGATTTTGATGTTCACCAGGGTACCTTGGGTTTTGATCCACGGCCGTGACAATCGAAGTACCTTACTGTAAACATACAAAAAGATGTGGCGACCCCACCATTTGTACATCAAGTTGTACATCATTCTCCTAGGGAAACCATTGGTGTTCCACATGTTTTTGCATGTTTACCCTATAGGCCTATAGGGTAGCCCCCAAAAACGAGCCCGGCTCTCCATTGGGCCGGGAAACTGAAGAGTCGCTCTGGATCTCCTCATCATCCTCACAGCCGGATACTGATTGGAGGTTTCAATGCCCAAAAGATACTCGTCAATGGGGATTCTCATAGGATGGAAAATACAACATGTTCATACATTTTCCATAATTCAGATCAACCCGGATATGTTTCAAGGTAAGAAGTGACATGACCATCAAGAGCCAAACATCTTCTGGATTCCAGGATGACATCTTAACGAGATATTTCAAAGGCACACAAAGACATTGAAGTGGAAGTCCCTATTGAAGTCTTTGCTTTTGGAGGCAAACGTGGTAAACCTATTCAGACCACTAAACAACTTAAAGTTCAGCCTATAGCCAAAAACCAGCTAGAAGATGTTTGGCGCAACCTCAATCACCTTTCAGACCACTGTCCGTGCACCTATCATGATTGTTATTCCGAGACTATCCCGCAAAATAACATCTTAGCTGGGTACTACTCACATACATACACCTCAATCTATGGCAACAGCAAACATAACCAACCACCACCAACAACAACAAAAACAACAGCAGTAGCAACAACAACAAGCATGAACGAACCGAGTCTCCTCGTGATACCGACTCAGAGGCGCTAGCTGGATGTTTAAGACCTGGGATGTCGGGAGATCATATAAATGTACTGTATCGAATAGCATTCACTTCATGCATTTTGTGAAATTATGGACAATGTTGCACATAGAATGCGCATACATAAGTATGTATGTGTATATGTATATATATGTGTGTGATATGTATAAATGTATATATGTATATGATATAGTCATAGTATGTCATAGTATACAATAGTATATTATGTGGATGTAAGTATATGTGTACATATACACATGCCAACATATAATGTATATATTAAATATATGACACGTGACACACCATTCGTCAAATTTCAGGCTTGGGATTCTGCCATTGACATAGATCTTCATAGACCCATTGGCTGATTCTTACGAGCTCCTCTCAGGATTCACTGGATTGGTTAATGGGAAAATTGAAACAGGAAAGCCCTATATTTCATGGGAAAATCCATGGTTTCCTGTAAATTTCCCCTTAAACCAATCCAATGAAGGATTATTCAGGTATAGTGAACTATGTCCCGCATGACAATCGGCAAACCAAATCCAACTTCAAGGTAGCACAACTGCAACAAGGACATTTCCTGGTCAGTTCCTTTGCCAAAGAATAGGTGCACAGACTCAAGATTCATCCCCCAATCACTGACAGGTTTAGCACACACAAAAAGCAGCATGACTAGTTTGCTCCATTGCTGCCCGCATCAGGAGCTCCATCCTCCACAATTGGGAGCCCACACTGGAATGTTGGGATTCATCATTTCTTCCTTGAAACCAGCCATGCCATCCTTGTCGTTCACCTGATGGCGCGAACTTTTTTTCTCCCAATGATGGCGCGACATGTTTCACAGGTCATCTAAGTTGTGATTTCTCTCCAGAAACCGGCTTGGGGTCAGCAGGCCCATGCCAAGGAAAATATTGTCCGGACCTATGCAATCAAATCTATATATTGATACAACTTTATACATACATACACACATACATCAAAAGGAAGGAATCCGGGATGGAAGCCCGACAAATCAGTTTGAAATGGATGTCTTCAGATATCAAACTACTCAGTGGGAATTTCCTGATGTCCCAGCTGTGGCCGGCCTTGACAATGGAATCTCCGGGTCGAATCCGCTCCTTTGGATGTTCTTCGTTCCACCTGGGTGGCTGGGTCGGGGATCTTCATGGGTATCTACTAGCGGGGTTGCAGGTTTTATTTAACCATGGTTGACATCCTTTGAACAAATAACAAGGTCAAGTGATAACAAGGTCAAGTGGGACCGTCATCCCAAGCAGAATGGAAGATAATGAAAATACGACATCTCTGAAAGCACCAAGCAAATCATTTTAGGATGCTGCATCCGTGGTGCATGGTTCATTTGGCTTCAACTTGGCCTGTTTTGTAGGTATAAGTATGATCAGCACTATGATGGTATGAGACAGTACGTACGCTGCACAGAGATGCACAAAAAACATGCACCCTTCCACATGATAGCTTGAACGGCGACAAACAGGCAAACAAGATGGGGGGCCACAGGAGATTTCGCAAGTTGTCTGCAGTCACTATTGGTATGTTGCAGCAGTATCTGCCAAGCAAGGCAGTAAACCCAATGCTATAAACAAATCCCTATTTTGTCAGAAATGGCTAGTATGAACATCCCCAATTGAAGGTTTAGGGTTTGAGGTTTATTACCACATTAGTAGGGCTGGTTGGTTCCTTAGACATCTCGCTTGATGTTGTTTTCTTGTCGTGCAATCAGCCAGGACGAATTGTGAACGAGTCACCCCAAAGAATTATGGCATTGTCCTCCAATTCAATTAGCCCTTTTTGGAATCCAATTTGGGAGGGAAAGCTGTTGTTTCCTAATATATGAGTGACTTGTGATCAATTCAAATTTTGGCTGATTGCACTGCCGTGCTTCATACAGGTAGAGCATACAAATACTCTTCGGAATCCCAATGGCTCACGGGTCGAAGAGGATGAAGCACCAGCATGTCCATCCACAAAGAACGGACAATCCAAGCCCTTGTTCACCATTTCGGTGCCCAGCCTCTGGCCGGTCCACACATGCACACACCACTAGTTCATCAATGAACTCAAGTGGATCTTTCGGAGCTTTGGATCTGATGCTCCGTTCCAGTTGGTGGCACTGAACCAAGTGGATGATCTTTCGGCCGTGCGCATGGTAGCGGCCCTTCCAACAACTCCTCCAGAACTGCAAACCTATGTTGGGTTCGGCCAACCCCAAACAAAGTTTGGTCAAAAGGCAGCTGGAAGAGCAATGCCAAGTCAAACAATATGTTGGTTTTGTCAAACAATGGCATACTGCATTTATCGCCCAAACTTGACGTTGAATGCGGAAAACGATGATAAACCATAGTAATTTGTATTTGAAATGGAAATGTTTCATTGTACATGGCCAGCTCTATAGGAAAAATGAAAAACCATGATGGTGCACGGTCAACTGGTGGACTTCTGAGTATCCTATGTTTACACAAGGCCATCTGCTATTTTGACACCACCAACCACTGTAATTCTATATGTCTAGGAAAAAAATCGGATTTTAAAACACAGTTGTCAGGCTAGGTCGTCAGCTGACAAGTCAACAAAGGACTGGGATCTGCATCGCAGGCATCGCAAGTGGTTTATCACCCGCATAGACCCCATACATAAGCTATATAACATATATAACATATAAGTCGGGTATTTCATATGATTGCCACTACCAACAAAAAACAATGCCTGGGATGCACCCGCTGCCGCACAGTGTACAGGTCTGGAGGGGTCTGAGCCACTGACTTGCATGCCAAACCTCCCGGTGCCAAGTTTTGAATCCTGAGATCGAAGATGCGTACGACCAGTGCGACAAGAATGCTTGGTCAGTTTGAGGCATCGGACATCATCGGACATCAGTTGGGAGGGTGTCAGAAAACGGAAACAACGTGAAACTGTCTAGGCTAAGAACTAAAAGAGAAAACCAACAGGTGATGAAGGAGAGCCTATGGTAAAGATTGGAAACGTAGAGAAGCACCAGCCTACCATAGCCTACCACCAGTAACCAGAAACGGCAGGACATTGGCCAGAGCTGTGTTGACTTTAGTGTTGTGGAACATAAATGAACACAATACATTCGAACATGGGACCGCGAGTGTATCCAACTGTGGTCCGGCACATCCCAGCAGCACATCCAAGCCACATCGAGGGAATACAGTGAGATAAACTCACGCAACCATAGGAAACTCTGACGCGTCCTGAAATAGATTAGACTACTTTGTCTCCTGATTGTGTGCAAATCAGCTGATACTGTATCCCTCCATTCAATTTGTGCAATTTACCAAGCCTCTTGCGAGATTTGTCTTGAAGGCCTCATTTAAGCATCTTGGATAAATCAGCTGTATAATCACCATCCCCAACTTATCCAAGACCATAAACCCAAGGTTTCCCTAAGAGGAAACACACATTTATTTTTTGTGTGTGGCGTGAGGTGGCTATCTTCTCTGTAGATTCTTGTGTTGCATCCTAATTTTGGGTCGTTTACAGCCAAAAAAGTGTGTATATACATATGTCATCAGATATCACTTAATACTCCTCTTCATTACATGTCATTGCAGTATACCCATGATATCTATAGTCTACTCAACTGAGTCCCAACCGCTCTCCACCTCTTGTTTGTTCACATCCCAGTGTTGGTCAAATATCCTACCCACCCCACGGCCGCCAAGTCGCTCGAGCGAGGGTTGTTCAACTTGTATTCCTGGCAAGAGAGGCGCTCAAAAACGACTGGCGGTTTTCAACTCCAGCAGTCACATGGATTGAAATCCGATTACTAAAAAGGTAGGATGCAACGTAACTTGGATTTGCTTAAGATTGTTTTTTTTTTTTTTACAAAATCCTATATTCCCCAAATGGTGGATTTCCTCTTGGAAAAAAAACAATATATTTAGCACATCCAGGATAAAGAATCCCTAAAACCACTTTGGATTAGCCCTGATGAAATGAAGCAAATCTCAATTCACTCCTAGTCCTGTACTTGGATTTGCTTAAGAGATATATTTCCACAGTGAAAGTGCCATTTGATCCCTCATTTTGAGACAAACCCAAATGCATACGTATTCTTGGTTACACATCTTTACACCACCATTTTTAAATGTTTAAATCCCTGATTATTGGTCAAACCCAAAGCAAACCAGCAACCAGCCACACTGTTTTCAAAAAAAAATCAATTCGTAGCGCTTTGGCTCCCCATGAAATAGCGACTATGGATCCACCTAGCTCCTAACCGCTCCACTTCCAACCACTGGATATTAAAAACATGTAAAGATAAATTAACACCAAACCAACCTGGCAGTTCAAGTTGTGACTGTTTTTGGGGCTAGGAAGTGATCACTTCAATCGTTACCCTCTGGTAAACATACTAACATAACTATGGAAAATCACCATTTTCATGGGAAAATCCACTATTTCTATGGACCATGTTCAATAGCAAACTGTTAGTTCACCATTCCTATAGTCAACTTTCAATGGAAAATCCCCGAACTAAATGGAGGTTTCTAGCTGGGAAAATCATCCCAAATTCGCCAGCTTTTCATGGCGAACTGTTAGTCATAACCAGAGGGTAAATCATCATTAATCCCATGAAAATCCCATTAAATCACCATTTTCCTATGGTTTTCCTATGGTTTTACCATGTTTACAAGAGGGTTAAAGTGACCGAACCACCCAGGCTTCACCCAGGACGCCACGCCAAGTTTGCCACCAGCCGAACGGTCAAGTCCTGACGGGCCATGGGACATTCGTTGCGCCTGGTAGGCCTTCGCTATAGTGGAATGCTATAGTGAACCTATTTATAAATCTATAGCAGTGAATAATCCAGTGGAATCTACTAATCTCCACATAATCTATATGTAATCTATATATGTTTTAGTGAATAATCCAGTGAAATACATAATACAGTACACTTAAAATTCCAGTTTCAGCTACAGTGAAACAATCCATGAACATGAATTATAAAGCATCTTCACTGGATTTCACTATAGATTCCCCCAAAAGATTTCTGCTGCATTTTCAATTTCCCTGAGCGTTCTGCACACTTTCCTTCGATTTGCCTATACAGCGTTAGGATGTGTTCGGGAAAATCAACAGGAAAAACTGATACCAGCCTGGATTTTTGCTGGTTTTTTGCAGACCAAACCAACTCTGGGAGAGGATTGCCTGCAGGCGCCTCCAAATATCAACACATATCTTTCTACCGATGCTCCAAATGGTGGGTTTGGACAATCAACCATTGAAACAGCAAACCCAAGCGGAAATCAGAACCAATCTCTGTGGATTCTTACAAGGGTCTGATAGGAATGAGGACAAAATTGACGAACAAACATGGGGATGTAAATAGCAAACACACCTTTTATTTCGCAAGCCATTGACAATGCTGGGGGCTCAAACAACAAAATTGTGGAAATAAGTTAGGCCTATTATGACAAACATATCAACAAGAATGCTTGCTGCACGAATTTACTCTTTCTTGTTATGACTTGCCGGTGGCTGAACGCGAACGAAGGACCGACCAGTCTTCCTGACCACTCTGAGACCCGAAAAGAGCAACATTGATATTTGATGATATTTGCCGCCAAAAGAAATATGGGGCACAATGATGCACAATGTGGGAAACCCAATTTCATTGAACCGTCCCCAAGTTTGAGGTTCATGAAATTGGGTTTGCCCCTAGAAATGGGATGATGTCTATTCTGACCCCCAGTCACGCTTGGTCAATGGGATGGTGTATGTCATTGGGTTTACCGCATAGTATATTCCGGAATTGATGGAGAAACAAATAAAGCCATTCACCAGACCTTAAGCATTCACCAAGGTTGAAGTGACATATTTGTACCTGACACCACCTGGCATTCAGATTGATTTCCGAAAGCAAGACATACCGAAACGGTGATACACCCAAAACCTTCAGACACCTTCCCTTGTTGATAGAGCTTGTTCATCTTGTTCGCAATTGGTATTTCTATCCCATTTTTCTTGGTCGGAAAATAGGGTAGACCTAGAACCCATTGTGCATCATGATTTCGACTATACAATTAGGCATTTTGGGTATACGTCATTTTCAGACCCACCCAATCACACCCACGTGTCTGAAAGAAATCCCCCTAAGCAGCCGACTCACAAAGTAAAACTTGGGGACCTGGAAGGCAAACATGGCGGGCCGATGAAGACATTCCCAATGGAGGCTTATGCCTGGGACAATCCTGCATACAGCAAATGGGTGATTTTCCATTGCCATGTTTGATTACTAGAGGCTATCATCATGCCATTCCCCTCTGCGGTCTTTGAAGCCGTGAAGATACAGTTGATGCTTCCTACCAACGGCCCACTCTCTACTTCTGCCACCGGCAGGGTCCACATGGTGCTGCCCCCGAGAGGGTCTTCCATATGTGCTCAGCAGCACATGGGAAAAAGATAGCTACAAGGTAAGGTGAGGTCCCCTAGATAGCTAAGTTAACTTATAAGTAGGTTAACTATGGTTTACGGTATAGAGGTCTTATAAACCACTAAACATCACTGGGGGGGCCCAGAATGTAGGTATGAAATGTTCAAAATGTTGCCCCATGAACCTGGGAAAAGATCGAAGTACTACCCAACCAACCCAACCCAGGACTACCAAGTGTAGGTGATCGTTGAGTTGATTAGAATTCCAGAAACACCACATTGATCCACATTGCGTGTTTGTTTCCCCTTATTATTTCGATATGTCCCAGGAGTTCTTATGACATCTTATAACCTTCCCGATTCTTTAGGTCGATTCTCTATATTAGTTCATGAATTCTTACAACTTGTCAGGTGAATCTGCCCAGAAATGGGGTGTATCCCAAATGGCAATTTTAGAACAAACTATAGCCATTGGATTTTTGGGATACCATATTTTCAGTCCAACCGCAATGCTCAGCTTTGATTCGGTCAAACTATGGCTTGAGGGTATGGTAAATCATTGACTGCTAGGAACGAAATCCGATTGGAATCCCATTGGATAGCAATCTAGTGGTCTTATCATGGAACAATACATGAAAAGTGTTCAAAATCCGTCGTTATTCTGTAAGATACGGGTTGGTTGAGAACACGATTCCCAGCTAGTGGATGATGATACTCCCCAATATAAAGGACATTCAAGGACCAAAGTATAAGCCGAAAACGATCGTGAGCCAATCATCAAGCAACCATCATGTACATGTCTATCAAGTGTATTCCCATATTTTGATTGTAGAAACCCCATAAATTACAGTATGTTATCTATCCCATCAAACTCCAGGGCAGTTGCCGCCTTTTGAAACTTCTCTCCAGCCACGACTTCGAGGTTCAGCACCTGCACGATTCAGGTTCTGTGCTTTGAACAGGTGCCTTTTTCTTGTCACATTCTGATTGTTGCAGGAAAAAAGAACAGCAGCTTTATGCTTTGGTGCCGAAAAAACAGTGTACCCCATTCCATCTCCACTCGCCGTGCCTCAACAGATTTGTTCAGCAGCTCTTCGTTGTAGCCTTGGATGCCAGGCTTTCCATTCACCTGCCATGGAGGTGCTGGATAGCCTTAAGGGCCTGATGTTATCATTTAACGTACAAGGTGATCCCCCCCAGTGATGTTTGTTAGATTGTAAATTCCCATGAATACTGGTTCGTTAATTATATCATGTTATATCTACACTACCATTTAGAATAAACCAAAGAATTCCCCTAGCTATGCAAGTCAACTTAACTATCATTTGGGGACCTCACCTTGAAGCTATGGTATAGATGGCCCATGTATAGATGATTTACCAATTAAACATAGCGATGTTCCATAGCAAGCTGTTGAATAACTGGAGGGTATCGGCTTGGGGTGGGATGCCATGATCAGTCTGTTCTACACCGCAAGAAGAAATGTCTTTGGCTGGCTAGGTCAATAATGACTATGTGATATCCCCATCTAAACGCTAAACAACTAAAGGACCAAACTGTCCTTTGATGACAATTGCTGAATTACTTGATGTTTTTCATTGATTCAGTGATGCTGCTTTTGAATCAATTAAATTAATTTTAAATGTGATACAAATACAGTAATATTATATATAGAGGGTCTGAACATGTTGATATCAATGGACATAGACATTTAGTTTATCACTTGTTCATACTTTGTGGGCCATTTCAATTGATGTCAAGGACCCTATTTTACTGGCAGCGCACCTCAAGAAAAAAGGGAAACTTATGTTTGTTCTATAATACCTTAGACATCCTGTGCTTGTTACTTATTTTTATTCTAGACCAGCTTCAGAAGTCCATGGCTGCCTCCGCCACAATCCGCTGCCTTCTTGATGCAATGTCCCACTTGCAAAGGTTTGGTGGGATTGGCGTAGTTCCACCTCAGAACACTGGTCCAATGATCTTCTCAAATTGGACAAGTTGGGTTTGGGCCACAAATACCTCATTCTTGCAATGTTCTGAAGAAGTCATAAGAATTTGCCAACCCCAAAAGTTCGGTCACTTCCGGGTAGTTGCTAACGCCGTCTTCTGGGGACTGTGCCTTTTGTGGGACTTCGTGAAAGTGGGTGGGGGGGGCAAGAACGTCACTTCTATTGCGTACTCTACGGATGCTACATTATCACCACGTAAAGTTGGAGGCACCCAATGCCTTGACAGGGCATGGGGAGTACTCAAAAAGTGGCTTCCGAAGCAATTACTGTACATTTCAAAGCCAAGTGTAAAGGTCATAATGTTGTGAACCCGCTGCTGAAAGAAAAGGTCTTTCAGTGGCTCTGGCACAGAAACAACAGTGTGGATGAACAATTCACACCTGAAAAAATGTGTGCAGAATCAGGCAAGATGTGCAAATGGCGGCCATGAAAAAAAACGTTCTCAAACAGGTTGCAAACAGCATGAGATTTCATGTTGAATCCCACACACAGTCCCCACAAAACCAGCGTGATCGAGTTCGGGTAGTGTCCCGGGAACCTTATACATCATCCAAATAAGTATCATTCGATCCCAATCTTCTTGGTCACATCCCCATGTCTGTGGCACAAAAAGGAGGTCACCTCGGACGATCCTGCCATCCGGCTCGCAAGTGGCAACTGTTAGACTATAAGGCTACTCCCGGTATTCCTCTTCCCTTGTGGTTCGAGAAAAGAATCATGCCATGGTCACATCATTGACCACCCAACATGACCACAACATCCATTTTGGATAAGAATAATTGAACACATGTAGTGTGTTCCTGAGGATTTACGCTCTTTCTCGTGATTGGAATGCCATCTATCTTGATCATTGCTTCTTAGAGCTTGGATTCCGATATGTTCGGATGAAACAATGTGGTGCCAACTATAAACATCAAATACAAAAAGACGAGATATAAAATCATCAACATGTACCAAACACATCCAGTCTATCACCTTTGGCTTCTGAAGTTTGCTTTCCCCATGGCAGCCAAATCTCCCGGCGGCCAAACCCCCTTAGGTGCCAACTCGGCAACAACTGACTTGCTGAGAATGTCCTTGATTTCCAAGGTCTTGGTGTCCACTGTAAGGCCTCAGGGACAAATCGTCAAAACCCAAGGGAATCCGCTGGGTTTTCACTTGAAAAAAACTGGGATGGATGTAAATGGATGTAAATGGCCACCCAAGGAAATGTATTTATAGGATTTTATAGGTACCCCTGACAAGAACACTTCATTATCATGAACAACACAGCTGAAACAACTGGTTCGGACACCCCAATGACCCCCTCACCTCCATCTCAGGCAACATTCTGAAAATGGCTGCCACGGAAAACAAAGAACATTGAACACAGCCGAATCATGAAGATAGAAGCACCACCTAATCGCAACATTCTCAGCTAGTGTGACTCAATCTGGAAAAGGGTGCCCTTGATGCTAAACACCACCGAATCGCAATGTTTATTAGCAAGGCACTTTTCCAAAGACCAAATCGAGAAAAAACGTTGCAAGTTCTATGCGTTTTACCAAAAAAGCACGACTTTTTCAAACAAGTGCTCCATTGTTTTTGGCCACGACTTTAGCGAATGACTGAATTGATCCAGGTCAACAAACTGGCTTTGGGGTTTTAGCCAGCGAAAAAGAGGACAAGTCAATGAGTAAATGATACCATGCCCCTCAGAAAAAAGGCACCCCATAAACCCTGGTTAATTACTGGATCTCTTCATTTTGGGGTCCCTTCTTACGGGTATATGTGTGATGCGGATGGGAATACTCAGTGACTGGTTTATTTACAGAATGGGCATGGGAGCCACTACTTGCTTCATAAACAAAAATATTCTTCTGAATCAAAGCAACATGTCAGATCGCAGCCCCGCTTGACAGCCAAGTTCTGGGATTCGCTAGCTTGACACAAGTCACCAACCTTGGGTACTGGATTGCTGAATATGGCATGAAAGACACATGTTATCGGTTGTTCATGGGAGGGCCTTGAATTCTGAACTCATTCGCAAGTCTCAAAAATCATTTGGATGATGAAATCTAGCTTTCTTAGTAATCCGATTTCTATACGTATGCTTGTAAGCTGTGTGTTGTCTGAACATAGGGCACTGTCCAGATGTTTAACGTGCAAAATCCTACGTTCTAATCAAGAAATCAAGAATGGCAATTACCACATATTTAGGATATACCCTCTGGTTAGTTCACATATGTTCACATAGCCATGGTATAGATGGCCCATAGACGATTTATTGGGATTTACCATGATTTACCTATTACAGATGGTGAAATTCCATGGTCTCCACCATCTCCTGGGCTTTACGGACCCAATTTCTGCCCTTCGCATCGTTTCAAACCTGGAGTGCCATGGCTGGTCAATTCCCTTCAAAAATGGAGGTTTATAGCTGGCAAACGAGGGAAAATGATCTATAAATGAAGGGTTTTCCATAGGACATGTCCTATAGATTAAGGTTTTAATGGAAAAATCACCTTAGATGATGGATTTTTTCCATTGCTACGTTTGACTGCTGGAGGGTATGCCACCAGGCATCACCAGACATATTCTCTAGAATCCAAACGTTCGTGGGCGGCAATCTATCTTGATGCAATTTGAATTTGGGTGTTCCCGTAAACCAACAACGTCAGTGGACGGTGAAACATCTGTCACTCTTGCTTTTGACAGTGTCACGTTGTGGCACGTGCACAAATGCCACACGGTATATCGATCTACACTCGAGATAGGGCAGAAGAACCACATACAACCACATTCTCTATCAAGATTCTTTGTTCTGCAAGGCTGATTTCAAACACGATAAATCAGGTACTCTTGGGCTTCTCACAAGCAAACTGCCAGACTGAGGCCGCTACTAACCTTGATCAATCTTGATGCCTGGCCAGGTTTTTGGGGACAAGTGGACAGCTGAAAAATGTTCAGAGGTCCAACCGACTTATGAAACAATCAACATTCCGTCTTCCACCATTCTCAACCATATTTTTGGAGGGAATCAATCATTTTCTGGTTGGTTGGTGAATTCAACCCTTGGATAAATACAGACTGTAGAATAAACATAAACACATATGTCAAACTATTAACAAGCTATAGTAGTTTTACATATATAGTTATACCATGTTATACCTCCATTCTCCCTAGTTACATACCTACGTTTTTTTTAAAATGGTGATACCCAAGAAATGGCTGCTGGGATCACGTCCAACGCTGCAGGGTAAAGAAATGGACCGCTTCGGCGTGTTGAACTTGGTGGGGTCGTGGAAATGACCAAGATCACTCAACTTTTAGTTCTATCATATGATCTGATACATGTACTACTATGTACTGTATACAGTAATTATATACATAAACATTTACGTGAATATAAACATATTGACAACATACTGTATCTATCCCCAACCTCCTATGCCCCGAGTTTTCGCCTCCTTGGCGGCCTCTTCCTGCACACCGGGGGTGTGTTTGATTTGCCACGAAAGAACAAAGTCATCACGGTGAATCTCTGTGTGTTTACATCTCGTTTCTATACTATATATACATAATAGCCATTGTTTTGACAAATTTGATATACATTATAATCTCCAAAAAATAGAACGTAGTTTATGATTATCATCCTTTCACAGTTCTATCCTTTTGGGGCTAGGATCTACAATCACCTGAATCACGACTTCATCGATTCGACCCGCCTTCACTTTGAGCTGAAGCGTGGCGTAGGCCCAGTTGAACTCCTCACTACCCATCCTCGGCAAACATGTAAAGAAGAGTGCCCTGGCAGTCTCGAAAACATGTTGGGTCTGAACAAGATGCAACATCTGGGCGTGACAATGGGAAATGAAACCCCTGCAAATTTATAAGGATGACAGGAAACATGCTAGTGACTATCAACAGTGGATTATCGTACATTTGGGATATTAACAGAATAGATATCCACCAATGAAATTCTATTAATCTACTATATGATGATATTTCAGTGGAAATCTATCCCGTTGATATCCCAAATGTCCATCCACCCGGCCCGACGTCAGGCCACTTGCCAGTAAAGTCTTTGTCAAATTCGTCGAAGATATCCTCAGGCGTTGACGGGGATGCAGGGGATCTGAGGGGGTGCGCTGCAGTGTTGCGGAACAAGTCAAAAGGATTCAAAAGGATTAAAAAGGATTCAAAAGGATCGCCTGAAAGTCGCCAAATTTGTAGTCTCTCTCTAAAGCATTCGAAAGCACATGAATGATGAAAAGCTGGTGGATTGCCTCTTGAAGACGTATCTTTCCGGTTAGTGACAAGATATTGTAACCAAACAAAATGGGGATAGCACCGATGATATTGGCTTCCAAGTGATGATTGAGGCGCCCATACCAAGGGTTCCCTGGCACCTAAACATTGCCAACAAAGCACCGAGTTGTTCTGCTCACACCACAAGTTCTTCATCTTTCGCACTTCTGGGCAACGTTCTGACTGGCGGAATCGCATAGAATCAGAGCCTTGGCGTCTAGACTCAAATTGAGCTGACGTCAGCGGAGCCGCAGTTCCTCGGTCAAAAACTGAAGATAGTCTTGCTGCGTCTCTGCCGTCCATATGTGGCTGGACTGCTTTACTGGTCCGACGTGCAGCCACGCCTTGAGTTCCTTGCAGGAGGGGCATTCTAAACTCCCTGGGCTGACAAATGCCATTCTGCAGGATACAGAAGTGCAAAGTCAAGATTTCACCTCAAACTGCTCACTGTATCTTTGCGGGGCGTCGGCAGAGAGAATTCTGCACAACATGCTGAATTGTCCACCCACGGAAAAAGAGAAACTAGGCAGCTACGGCCAGCAGAAAGGGCACTTGCAAGGAAATCTCCAAGGTCTAGGTATAGGAAACATGACCAGACTCCTACCGCCTCACTTCTGATAGCCAGTAGTATTTCCTTAACTCGGACCACCCAAGGGGCATTGGAATCTACCTCGGTCCCATCCCTGGTCCCATCCCTGAGGTCCAAGTCGTTGGCACACCATCTTGGGGCGGCCCTCAGTCCATGTTTCACCTCAAACTCGGGATTTAAAGACCTACTTGGATCTACTTGGTGGTTCACCACAGTTAGTTATTGGGTGATAATCCCAGTCAAAAGTGGACTAAGCCTACTCGACTTACAACTGGGGTTACGACAATAACCCAATTGCTAACTGGGGTGAACCAGCACGCAAAGAATATTTGAGATTTGGGTTTGACTCCAAAATCAGTGACCACATTGGATCTCCATGGTTAACAAGTTCATGTGCCTCATTAATTTCCGAATAGCCATCCCCGGGGTGTAGATCCCCCAATTATTTACCCATTCGATATCCCTGACAGTCTCATTCTTTCTACCCCTTAGCCATCAAAAAGGGATTATTCCAAAATATTCCAATCATTTACGACCCCTTAGGTAAGTAAATCCACTCCATCCTAAGCTAATTCCATGCAATTCCCTTGGTTTGTCATATTTTGCTATTTTTTTACCTTCCTTCAGGCCAATGAACCAATCCAGCGACCATCCAATCCGTCCCCGTGTTTTTTACCGAGTCTCTTCTAAGATGGCATAGCTGGGGGCCACATGGCCCTGCAACTGCGCCACTTGTCGCGCCAAGCCTTTGAACTCCGCCTGAATCCAGACCACATGGCCGGGGTTCAAGGCAGATCGCCACATTTTCGGCAAAACAGTCATCACTTACATTCACTGACCCTTTGGTAAATACTGGTAAATGGTGGATGATAATGGCTATCTATCTATCTATCTATCTATCTATCTATCTATCTATCTATCTATCTATCTATCTATCTATCTATCTATCTATATATTATATTTTGACTAATGGTGATTTATTATGGTAATTAATTGTGAAATGGCGATATATGATGATTAATGGCGATTTATGGTGATTAATTGTGATTATAAATAATTGTGATTAATGGCGATTGATGATGATTAATGCTGCTTAATTGTGATTAATGGAACTATCCTTTGGTTTCATCAAACGTGGCTGGCTGGGAAATCCTATATAAATCAAGGATAATCATCAAACAATTTAAACGAGGATTTTCCAGCAAACAAAACGTGTGACGTCCAGATGGTAAGTGGATCAACCATGTAGGCCCTTGGAGAGAAAAGTGGGGTTGCAGATTCTGATTCTGGCTGATACTTCAACCAAAATATATCAAAATATATAAGCTCAAAATAGGACAGGAAACACATGGAAACCCTCTGAACACATCAGAATTCATCCAGGTTTGATATGGGAATGGTATGGGACGGTACGGTATACGAAGCTTGTGGGATTGGGTATCCCACCCTTGAAACATTGGAGGTCCCTGGGAAATTCCATGAAAAAACAATGGTTAAGACCCTCCACTGAAACACTATTTATTCGTCTATCTCATCATTTTCATAGGGAAAACCAATGGTATTCCCCCTCTTTTCACAGACACATGTGTGGATGATTCTTGTGAGTTCCTAAAATTGGATACTCCGACTCAAACAAACTCGCCAAATGGCCTACATGTCTCAGTCTTTCCACTAGCTGGTTTGCCGGGGCCTTTCAATTCTCCGAAACACCTCCACTCACACATATGAAATGACATGGTAACACACATCATCCACAGTGCAACAGTACAACAAATGCAGATGGAAAGATCCAACAGTGGCCCAAGGGAAAGTCCCTTCACCCTCAACCACCTTCAAGTAGACCTCAAGTGGTTCAAGCTTACCAATGACCACTTTCCTAAAATGGGGGTACCCAAAAATGGATGGTTTATAATGGAAAATCCTATTAAAATGGATGATTTGGGGGTACCTCTATTTTAGGAAACCTCCATATAATAATATGTACCTTCCAATCATTTCCAAACCTTACCAACTTTGGCTAAGCTTCGATCCCCCGCCCCAGGTTGATCATTTCGGCTTCCATGGGCAAGTAGCTTTCATCAGGCTACTGGTTTTCCAGTCATCTGGGTTGGTGCTTTGACTGTTTTTTCATCATCTTTGAAACCACCAACGACAGTCAAATCACCAGATTTGTTGGATTGTACATGTTCACTGTTGTTGCTTATACCAAATTTTTTGCTCTTTGAAACCATGAGCCCTCTCCCGAGTCATATTGTTTGTAACTAGTCTCTGATTTTGTTTGGATCAATCTCACCTTGTTTCCACTGGAGATTGCCAGCAGCTGGATACACATATTGCATATATAGAATATACAACTATAAAGTATATATATATATATATATGTACATATTATACTTATACACATACAGAATACTATAGCAACCCCAATTGAAAAGCAATTTACCGCTACTTCAGAGTCGGATCTTCCTTTTTCTGCATCTAGGGCTTCCAACGAAAAGGCCATGCTTCCGAAACCGTCCCTGGCGCCGGAGTTTCGTCCAAGGCGCCAGTCCCAAAGTTTGATCTCCATCGAGATCAAACTTCTCCCTCAAGGCCACCATCTGCGCTTGGGTCAAGCCCTTGGGTACCGTGGAGAGGGAGAGTTTTTTTCAGCGCCAATTGATTGGGAACGGAGGTGGTTGAGGACTAAGAAGGTATAGGAATTGAGATCATCTTCCTGGATGATTGCAAATGAGGATGGAATATGACGGAATCTCTTTGAAACCAAGTGAAATTGACTCCCTCCAAATCCAGCTGCGCTTGGCACTGTCCCTTAAAGGGGGGTTGAAGCTATCCAAACCATCTGGATAAAAATGTTCGCAAACCTGAAATGTTCGGCCTATTGAGGATAGATTCCCCCTATTCCCATCATTCCCGTGGAGGGGAGTTACCAAGAAACCATGGTTCCCCAAATGGCTATTTTCGTCAAAACCCTGGCACATTAGGTACCCTAGAAAGTCCTAGAAATAGATTGAAATAGCTGGAGAGATGGATGTTATTCCCCTCAGTGTCCCCTAGTCATATGGGGTAAATTCAGAGGTAACTTGACCCAAACCGAGGCGCAGCCGTTCCACTCTCTGCCGCCGTGGTCTTGGCCTTGGATTTCACGGCCGCCACACCTGCAGTGGCTGCGATCTATCACGTTGATGATTCTAGTTGTTTCACCTTGCTGGTGCTGCGCAGGGAAGGAGGGAATGACCTATAATAACCATCAATAATCATCCCATTCCCCCATTCCCTGCTAAGCACCAGTAAGTCATAAGGGTTCACAAAAACAATGAAAAAATTGGAATATTTTTCTGGATACAACTTGATACAACTGATAAATGATGGTTGGTTGACGATGTTTGATGATTTACCAGAGACCAGAATTTACCAGAATTTAATACCATCATTCTTTGGATCTTTTAGCAAGGGGATCAACTGCAGAACAATGGGGATATAATTTATAATGGATAAATGATGGTTCATTGATGATTAGTGGGGGGATTATAATATCCAATATATTGGGGAGTATCACAATCCATGAGCATTTGCATCATGTGAAATACATAAACATAACTTTTAGTAAAAGAAAAAGTGTTTCAAGACCAATCCGTGGCCAGTCTCAGAGACTCAATTCATGTGGGAAACCCTGGCTGCCATAAAACTACCATGACTGGGGACGGTAAACATACCATCATACCACCCAGAGAAATGGTGATCACTTGGGGATGGTGCAGATGGCATTGGATAAATCCCACATTCTCAATTTCTCCAAGCCTGCGACCTAATGCTGGCCGTGCTATTGGATCTTTGCATTTTACCTACCCCACAACATGAAGGGTTATCTGTTTGGGCAAAAGGATTAGCTATCAAAAAAACAACACAACATTCACCAGATTTTCTTGTCGATTCTGCTGTGTTCTCGCTTTGAATCAAATAAACTCATACTAAATCGAGCATTCAATGCACATCTTCACTGATTTTCTGGTGAATTTCCATGGTGAAATCACGATGTTTCGTCCACATCCGGGAGACTCACATCGAATCCGAGGCGCCTTTGGGCGGAGGAGGATGCCCTGCCTACAAGCTATGGATGTGGCTTGCGAAAGAAAAGATTAAGATATGTCATACTAACTGATTATACTTGACATAGATGATATAGATTCGTTCCTGGATGTTATGTATAAGATTGTATACGTAGTCATTAGAAGTTGTAGGCATGATATATGTACATCATATTTCGCTGGCTTTACCACTTTTCTATCTATGACTGCGGGTTTTTGTATAGCTATTTCAGGTCGAGCATGGTTTTTTCAACATCTCAAGTCCCGATTTTGCCCAGCGAAATTATTTGTGTCTGAGGCACCAAGATGGAGTCTATCGCTTTTAACGGGATGGCATGTTCAAACCCATTGAACAACACACAAAGACCAAGGCTTGAAACTGGCTTGAAAATCATGACTGGTTGTTTTCAATACCATGTCATGTTCAGAACCAATATGGAGAGATTACTTGTGATATAAAAGAAAACAGGGATAGCACAGGGCCCATCAGGGCCCACAAATAGCAGCAGCTAAGCTAGTCCCCTTTGGTGAGCGCTTCAACTTTGGAATGTCCAGCTGCAACACCAGGATCTGATCGCATATTCTTCAACATCTTACCCATCTGATTCTAGCACAAACACGTCTCTTGATAACTTTAGTATATAGATTGCAATAGATTGCATATACATTCGTCTGGCTCAAAATCAAATATTCCCGGGAACCCCAGCTTTGCCCCATCTTCAGTTGGTAAAGCAGCCCGCTCTACATGCTGGCCTTGGTCATCTTCATGGTGTCTACATTGGATCGCGCTTGGTTCCCTCGAAATGCCGCCTGGCTTTGGATTTCTGAGTTTCACAGGGTTTTTCCCGGGGTTTGGGGGTCACTTGAAATGGAGGTTTCCTAAGTCATGGGGTATCATGGAAGGGGGTATCATGGAAGGCACCCCAAATCATCCAAGTCATTAGACCATGACTTAGTATTGACACAACCATGGTGACTTCGGGATCCCCCATGACTTAAGAAACCTCTACATGGTATGAAATGGTTGCTTTGAAGTGCTGGGTGGTCCATAACCAGGAATCTGTGAACCACCGAAGATTCATGGGGTACAAATGCACGGAGCTGTCATCCCTGGGAAGATTCCTAGGTGTTCAAGTCATTGATTGCGGCTCCACTTCATGGCTTATATTGGTGCCATGGTCAAATAATCTGGGTTGCAATGGTTTATGGTCATCCCATGCCATAGGAATCCAAATATCATGGAGTTGATTATTCCCATCCCCCAGGGACTGGGAACACAACTCATGTTTGTTGCCATGGCTCCACCAAGCTCTTTGAGCAACATAACAAAGTCTCTGTCTCTATGCAAGTCTTATATCATCTTGTATCTTCCAATCCATCTTGGATCCAATCCGATCACCTCCGAACTCCAATAACTATAATCATCCCATATCTCACTGGATTGGTTTAAGGGAAAATGGGAACCGGAAACCTCTATATTTGATGGGGAAAACCATGGTTTCCTGTAGATTTTCCCTTTAACCAATCCAGTGAGATATCATCCGGCAGGTAGTTCAACTGAGCCGTCTCTCATGGACATGGGATGACATGTCAAAGAATGATTGAACATGTTGAAACCACCATACCCATACGTATCCCATATATATATATAGACATATATAATATGTATATATATATATATGATATACCTAGATAGATGGACCTACTAGTAGTAGTTACATGGAATTACTGTAGATGACCAATACCAGGTAATTGATTCCACTCCCAAAGTTCATTTGTTTGGCCCTGAGCTTCATAGCGTTCCCCTACCAAATCATTGCCATCGTTGGCAGCTGGTGGACCGTTGCATCGCCTGTATCTTCAGAGCCGCTTTCTCCTGGCAGCAGCAACAAACACTTGGGCCACTTGGGTATGGGATGCAATGGGCAAAATCGTCCAAGGTGTGGCCCCATATCTAGGTAAGTTGGTTTATAAATTGTTTATAACATTTTATAACAACTCAAAAAACATAGGGTTTGTGGATGTTTATGGTAGATATATCTATAGTTCAAGTATCATTCTATAGTCAATGCGGTTTATGAACCAACAAACATCACTGAGAGGTACCCACCTTGTTGGGGTACCATTCTGGACCCGTAAATAGCCAAAGGGTGACAGTGCAAATTTGATAATTTGAAGTGCTTCAATGTTGATGAATTTTAATGGAATTGGGATATTTGCCACCCCATTGACCTCAAGTGATCCGATGTAGCGTCGCGAAAGACATGACCGATGCAAGCAGAAGTCGCATGCAGTTCCAGGACAGAGTGCCTTCATATGCTTTCCATATAGAAAATTGGCGCATCCAACGGCTATGCGAAACATCTTTGAAACTACATCGGTTAAAGTGAACAACTGAATATCATGTGGTTGGGAAACTCAATTCGCCACTCCTTCGCTGCCAATGTAAATTCGGGAATATGGATAGCCATGGCTCCGAATCGCTGCCTCCCTTCCCCGGGTTCCCAGCGCTGCCAGGGGGCCTCAACTTCCTGCTGTAGAGTGGCGTAGGCCCAATTGAATTCGTCCATGCTCATCTGGCCACTCTTGTCCTCAAGCTGCAAGGTTTCAGAAAAAATGGGTGAAACATGGTGCATCACGCATCTTTGTATCTTCGGTATCCTTCTGTTCTGAGCGAAAACCCAGCATATAGATGAACAGAGAGATGTTTATCCCCCAATTCATCTGGATATGCAAACATAATCAAATTTGACTGATTCGCAACTTTGTTGTGTCACCATGTTACATTTGTTGCTTAAATACAGTACATTCAATTCCCTGCTGGGCCAATTAAGCCCAAGTCATAGATTGACGTTGACAGTGTGCCTTTGCTTGGACTGACGGGATATCCTTTTCGCCAGCGAGTCCGCTGGTTCTGCAAAGCGCCAGCCGTTCACCCACCATTTTGGACAGCCATTCTCGCAAGCTCTTCATCTGCATACAGGAGTGATTGCGTTCCCCTGGCCGGCAGAGAGATTGCAGCACATCGACAGATGGATTTTGGCTTTGCTGCCTGCGGGTGTACGCATTGTTTCTACGGCTTTGGATTCACATACCCCTTGCATCGAGGTGTGACACATTTGATTCCATTTTTCTCACCGGGGCCTCGTACTAGCAATGTCTATGCGGGCCGTCTTCATTTACCCAAGGCGGCGCGAAAGTCAAAGTGGTACAAAGTGATGTTTACATCCCCCCTTCGTTGCTAGTCAAAATCAGCCTTGTGACAACTACATGTCTCTTGAAAGCAAATGCCTGAATCCCTTTGCCCCATGACAATCATTGACAATCAACACCTCTTTCAGTGGGAAAATAAACACATCTGCTACAAAACCAAGGTTTCTGGTGTGTGTGTGTGTGTGTTTGTGTGTGTGTTGATGATGATGCGAGGGGAAAGGAAGGCTTAAAGTCCTTCTACCATCAGTGGATCATTTGACACTCCTGCGGATCAACTTTCGGAGAATTGATCCATTCCGAACTTAGATCATCTGCAAACAATGCAATGTTTACAAGCTCTCTGAATGAATTATCTTCATTTCTAGATAAACACAGTACATATTATAGAAACACCGTTGACCAGTCGGCTTACCCACGTACCCACCTCAGTGCTATGTCATATCTGGAGTTCCTGGACAATAGCATTGACACCATGGGCAAAGCTGCGAGGTTTTTCCCCTAACGTCGCCAGTCCTTGTCGAACTGATCAAAGATTTCCTGGCGGCGAAAGCAGATGGGCAGCAGCAGCAGCAGCAACAACAACAACAACAACAGCTACTACTACTACACTACTACTACTACTACTACTACTACTACTACTACTACTACTACTACTACTACTACTACTACTACTACTACTACTACTACTACTACTACTACTAACTAATATGGTTGTCACAATCATATATGACTAGAACACTTATGAACTATATATAAACATATGTAAACATAAATGTATCTTCATATATACACATATATATATTATTATATTATAAATATGTAGTATATTCGAACTATATTTGATTTGTATCATGGGATGCTGATAGTCATAAAATACCTTGATCTTCCAACTATTTGTTTTGTTTGCTATCTCCCACAAAGGGGGAAAGGCACAAATTTCTGCCTGTTTGAGCCAACCATCAGAAAATATGATTGTCATTGGTGATCATCGCCCAAATGTGGTGGAACACAACACACACACACACACGTATATATAAGCATATATATAGAGTACAGCAAACCCCCAAAAAGATAGAAAAGTGAAATCTCACTCCGCTAAAGTAGGGATAGCTTTTCTATCTTTTTGGGGAGAGAGAAAGAGGGAGAGAGGGAGAGAGAGGGAGAGAGAGAGAGAGAGAATTGAAACCACAAATTTGTGAGTGAAGTCACCACATCTTTGTGGGTTCAACGCCTGGTTTGCAACCTGACCTGACTCATGACACCATTTCCAGTGACGCTCCATGCGCCTTCATGCTGCTGCCTGGTGGCAGCTTGTGCCCCATCAACGTGGCAATTTCTTGGGCCTAGGAACGAAGAAATTGAAGGTGTGATGGTAGATCAATGGACATACATCGACTTGCCATGTGTTTTGCATAAATGGATCTCAATGGATATCAATGGATATCAATGATTATAAACGGATATAAATAGACATCAACATAAATGGAGATCACAATATATTCTGGGTGATCCATTGGATCTCTCATATATAAGCGATTCATATCGTGACACCAAAACCGAGCCCTCCGTGGCAAGTTTGTGGGCAAAGAGTTCCATTTATAACGGCAATATATGGTTACAAGGAGTTTGTCTGAAACTAGGATATAGTAATCCAACCAAAGATAGAAAAGTAAGGCATCACTACTATTTTAGTAGGATTGTCCTTTTCTATTTTTTTTGGGTGCTATACACACACATCTCATGATTAATCATCACATTCCTCATCGAAGCTCCTGTTTCGGGCATCCTCTATTTTCAGACACCTAAACATCATCAAACATCAAAGAACATTTCGTGCCATAGTTCAAGAGATATTGAGCATGGAGCCGCAAAATGCACAATCTCATACCTAAAAACGGATTGATCTCCAGTAGGGGGCGACCCTGTCAAACGATCCAAATGCGGCTTGGAAGAGTGCTTGCTAACCTAGAAATAGGGGCGACTATCAGGGGCGTTAATGCGAGTTGAGCACCCTCCGGTAATCAAACGTGGCTTGCTGGAAAATCCCTCATTTGGTTGGATGATTTTCCCAGCAAACTAAACCTCCATGGCTGGTCTTTTCCGATTGCCATGTTTGATGACACCAGGGGGTAGCGAACAAGAGTTGGATGATTTGTCACTTTAAACCTGAAAACTCAATGTTCAAAATCTTGACCCATGACATCCCATGGGGTACGGTGTCAAGGGCTGAGAATCTGGCCATGGCATCAAATTCTTCCTGGCTGCTGGATGACCACCTCTAAGGGCAACCCTGATTTGTATATAACCCTCATGGCTGTTTAATTGGAGGAGAACCATTTTAGGAGCCAATTATAAGTATGTTGGGGAAACCCAAATTAATCAATTAGGGTGTATGAATCCGGGGTTGATATTAGAGCAATTGAATGTTTTCTATAGTGATTTTCTTCCATCTTTGCAGTCTGGAATTCAAAACAACACGAAACCAGTGGTCAAAATTAGCTTGGACTCTAGCTCACAGGGAAGGGCATCACTGTTGAATAACGCAGCACTCGCGTTTTGAGAGGATCCATCCAACGAAAACCGAAACACTGTATTTGATGGTTTGCCATTGTTCAATGCACAATCTATCTTTGACGCATGCGGAGTATGGAAACAACATCAACCATTTGCCTCAAGTCTGTGACCAGCTAACCCGTCATCAACCCAAAACCTGATTCAGGGCATATGTTCGATGGCGCTACGAGCATCATCATCCTATGGTGAAGAACTTTAAACTCACTACAGGGGCATGGCTCAAACTTGTTGACACCCAGTTTTCGGGATGGTCAAAACATGTGTATAAATATTTAAGATATATGGTTAAACTATGTTAAAACATGCTGGTTACCAGCCAGTTTTTGGTATATCATTTCAAAATACGTCAACCTGATTGACCCCCCCCCCCCTTGTTTGACCCCAAAGGAAAATGCCGGCCCATTGGACCCTCGTCCCCACCTGGTTGATCATCTTGTCCTGGCACAGTTGATCCATGGCTACATGGCGTAAGGCACTATAGTACTGATCTATCATAAACATATGTATTAATATGTATGTATATATATACCACTTATTCTTGTTATCCTATATAATATAATATAATCCAATCAAAGAAAGAACAAATCATATCATAGGCCAGAGTACAATATGTACAAATTACCAGGGTAAATCCAGCCTTTACAGTTACAGGTAACTTGAAAGTCTTTGGTATACATATATCATTATATCATATATATACATAATGACATTTAACCATTCAACTATATGCAACTCGTAAGACCCAAGTTCTTTGGTCGCACAAAATGCCGCCTTCTTTCTTGGAACACTGGACTCAGGCCTTGGGACTTTTGACCCTAGCAAGACTGACGTCCTGGTTGGTGTCGTGCTTCTGCCGAAGTTGCTTCAGTTGCTCTTCCGACAAGGCCTCAGGCAAGCTCCCCCGAAAGTCAATTCCAAGGATGGGATGGGACAGTAAGTACATGTGTACAATCATATAGAACCTCAAAACTCAAAATTAGGTCACTCATCTTCAGTTTTTCAAAGCTGTTTAGTTTCAGAGACAGCTTCTGCTCATTTTGGTGTTCATCATGTTTGGTGTTTCAGAATTGCCCAAACACCTAGGAATGGTAGCACCAACACTTGATCCATGAAAGTGTTATAGCATGTTGTACCCCTTATCCCACCATATCCTTTCTCATTATACTCGTTGGCTGGTGTGTACCCATTAATCCATGTGTTGTATATGGCTATGTATGTATGTATGCATATATATATATGTATTATATCATGTTATAGTAACTGCAACCCCTGCGGAATTTCCAGGTTTCCAATCTTTGGGCATCTTTCTGGGGGTTGCTATACATATAAATCATCATAAATCACCATTAAACCAATGACCCCCTATAACTAACCAACGAACGCACATCATCCAAGTGTCAGCGGTTCCCGTGTGCTTTGCTCGAGCTTTAGCTCCTCAGGATGTGCGGGTTGGTCACTATGAAACACTCCAAATAATGGGATTATGATGGGATAAACATGGATAAACCATCTACCAACTGGTGCAGGACTTCGCAACGATCCACAGTAGCTATATAGATGAACATGGCCCGTTTATCTCAGTGATTTACCAATCAAACATGGTGATTTTGAATGGCTGTCTTAAATTACCAGGGTAATGGGGATGATATCCGTGTGTCTGAAAATGTGGTGTCCTAGCAATTGTACCCGAAAATTATAAAGCATCGCCATTTCAATTGAATAAATGATAATGAACTAAATGATTTCTGGCTACTCTATTTTCAGGCAAACCTATAGGATGGGGAAATAGACTAAACTGTAATAGAAGGGAATTAGAATTTGGTTTCTTAGAAGCATTTGCCGGTCACAACTATTGATGTTTGTACGTGGTGCCACTTCACATAATGCATACCTATACCATCCATGCTGAAGGTAAATGGGGTCCGAAAATATATGAAAATATGCCATTTCAATCAGGGTAAATAATGATCAACCATTGGATTTGCGAGTACCAGGTTTTCAAACAACCCATATCATGCGACATAACCGACGTAACCAAAGCTGATAGCATTGGGGGTAGAACTAGAACTAGCCAACCAGGGTTCACCATTCCAGTTTCTGTTGGAATGGACACAAGCTTTGAAACAACTACTGTATGTGATTTTTGGTTTCCAGGCTACCACGCTAGCACAGGAGAGTTCCTTTGGGTCGTAGATTTGGGTAGTATGATCCCGAACTAATCATCAACCAAAAGGCTTTTCGAACTCTGCCCAATTGAAACCCTCTCCTGCTTGCTTTGGTGGCAGCGGCGGTGCTGGTGCCTTTCCCTGCAACCAAAGGGAAAAGCAGCACAACATTAAGACCGGCAGGGAAAGCCCTCGTTTTCAGCACCACCAACAGTGGTGAAAGCGCACTCAAACATGCTAATTATATAAAGAGGGTCAAAACATATATAACCCTTCAACCGAAACCTATTTCTTGTGAACCCCAAAAATGAACAGTTCCAACTCATCTGCGATCATGTGAATCATGTTGGTGACTTGGATTGACGCCAACCATGTTTTCAAGGAAGCCAATGACATCATTTGGAAAGCTAGGACTGGTAGCTGGGAGAAATCCAATGGCCTGGCATCATCTAAAGATTGACTTGGTATGTTGCTTGTAGCCGGATCCTGCAGAACAAGGTCTTTTGAACATGTCCTTTAGATGTGGTTGGTTGGCCGTTTCACCCCATGGGATATTACATGATATTGCTGTAAGTCTTGGGGCAGTTTTAGGGATGGATCATTAAAATCAAACACATATCTAGACAATATTTATTAGACATGCAACACGTGAAACTACTAACGTTTGAAACTTGAAACTGCTAACCAGGTCGGAAGGAAGTGGTTCCTTTCCACCAGCCAACGGTCCAAAATGGTTGCCATGCTGCAGCCTGTCGTGCTTGATTTCCTCGAACTTGTGCCTCCAGTTGCATTCCGGGTTGGAGTTGTAACGAGAAAAAAACTGCCATGAATTGTCGTCCATGAGCTTCGCCAATTTTCAGGACATGCCTTGAAGTAAGATTTTTTCTTTGTATCTCACTAAACCGATACGAAACGGTCTCTTGCTTGGGGGGTCACCTATGACACAGTCCGGATGACTTCGGGGGCAATCCCATTCTCTTAATGCTGCATGTACATGATATATCATGGTGTTCTGACCTATATATATATATCTATACATTTGCGATCATTTGCGTCCTTCTAGGATTCCGAACCTGATAAATTAAATCAACAAAATAAAACAAACACCAAGCAAGTGAGCGCCCTCGGCTGCCATATAAAATGTGAGTGAACATCATTTACAGTCAGTTGTTTTTTTTTTTTTCGTCTGCTTTGGCCAGCATTTTGATCGGCAAATTGCCTACCAAGATCTACCAATTGTTTTTCACCGCATGCTTCGACTTCAGCATGCCGCACACCTGAATCTTCGTTGCGGCACTGTCCTTGTGCTTGGATGGTCGGTCACTACAGGGTGGGCACCCCGCAGTGATGTTGGTTAGTGAAACTAAAAAACATAAGAAAAAACATGAATACGATAATTAAACCAGTTCACATAGATAGTCAACCATTAACTACGTATCCCATTAAGTATAAGCTGGCTTAGAAATACCATGAATACTATCTACCAGAAAACTAATAGCTAACCTAACGTAGTGATATTTTACCAACTGAGCTATCGTAAACGGGGGCCCCCCATTGTACCCGTACCATCCAAAGATCTATTCCAACACTTCATACGCCGTAGTATCGTGGAATTTTCAGCTCAGCTGCCCTGTCTTTTGGAGTTTTTCGATTTGGTTTTACCACCGAAACATTGGATCCATACCACTTTGACTCTGACTCTCTCTTTCTCTTCTACATATACATGTACACGTATCTGTATATCCATATCCATGTACAGCATACACATATACACATACATATACATATCTGATATGAAAACATCAATACTATAATTATGCATAAATATCTAGATTTACGTGTATATATATATATTTATAGGTACACACACTTTGACATGGTGTGACTACACGCTGGGAGTTCAAGTGGTCGCAACTGCACTTCTCACGCCAAGAAAGTTGTCGGGGCAAGCGTCACCCGTCACGCCCGGTCCTGCATTTTCACCTTCAGCGAAGCATATGCCCACTGGAACTCCTTCATACCTTGCTGTGCCGGGTCATGCTCATCCATGTTTCCAGGTCACATACCCATACCATCCATGAAGGCATAAAAAGATCTAGACCAGCGGGGTTTGTATGAAAAAAAAAAAAATATATATATATATATATAAATATGGTACCCCCAGATTTGATGCGGCTTTATCATTTTCCAATTGAGATTACCATTTTGTTGTATCCTTTATGTCCGGACAAACCCATCATTTGCCTACATGAAATGGGTGTTTTATGGATAGGCTAAACGAAGATTGTAGGTCAATATTTGCAAGCACCATTCAGGATATGGGGATGTCTGATGATATATGTATATATTATATATTATATATAACATATACAAAGCATGGGGGAATCTGGGGGAAATAGACCCTTGCAAAATCATACCCACCAACATTCGCCATCATGTTACAATGGTGATAACCGGTGCACAGTGGTCATGAAAAACCCACACGGCCTGCGTTCTCTTCTCAACTTTCATAGCAATGTTGAAGACATGCAAAGGCTGGGAACATCACGATCTTGGATATTGGACTCAAAGTAAAAGCTCGGGAAACGTGCGATGGACTATAAGACCTCGAAGTCTACGAGGTCTTATCATTGGTAAAGAAAATGAAGATCAGACTGATCAACCCCAATTCAATCAGGTTCACCCTTGAACGAAGCTTTTTCGGCCAACTTGCGCAGTATAGAAATTGAAGGATTCACTTGACCCGCGGGACCATGAAGATGGAGCTGATACCCTACAGATACCAGTGGACCCCAGATCTTTTTAGCGAATCTAACGATGAAACCATTGTCAAATACATCCTTTACATAGATTTATATAAATACGGTTTGCGCCCCGGTCTGCCCAGGTGGTGGATGGAACTTAAGTAATATAGTGATATTTTAGTATATACAGGTTTGATATTCAGGATGTGTGGGAGTTTGACAACGTGAATGGACGATAAGAGAGAGAGCCACATTCCAAAACTGGGAGAATGGTGGTTCCAACCAATCCCGAAAAATATAGGACTCAATGAGAATCAGCATCCCGGATAGGGACAAACAACGTAATTATTTGAGTATGGGTCAAAATTGGATACACCGACCACAGGTGGATAATTATACCAATCGCAAAAATTGTCAAACTCTTTGGTCTGCGCCCTTAGTTTTGGCATACACTACCCATTGCGAAACCACAAAAGAGCGGCTTCAGCCGGTGAAGTGCCGAGGCTCTGAGCTGGTCGCTGTTGTCCTTGTCAAACTCGTCAAAAATGTCCTGGCCCACCAGTGAAGCCACAGGAATCCCACGCCACTAAAAAGGCGAGGCAACTCAACGAGTTGCAGAACGAATTGGCGTAAAGTTGAAAACAGCTGGATACAGACCTACAAGGGGATTCCGAGTGTAAAGTGTCCGACATGCTCCAGGAAGTATTATGTTTCAGTCCTGGAGGTAAATGCTTCATATTACATATATGTACATGGTTACCCTTTTCGAAACTTCCCAAATCAGTTGAAAAAGGGAACACAAGGATACGATTGCGAAGCTCCATCCCCAACAAAAGCCCCTTGTAATGCTTGACCGTTGGCTTTTTGCGGCAGATCTACTGCAGAATCAATTTTGAAGGCGAGGACAAAGACGGAAAATGGGGCCACATGTTGTCCAAAATCAGGATGATTTGCTTAGCTTGGGACTCAAATGGGTAAAGTGTAAAGGCTGCAAAAGATCAAACGACCATCTGTTGTCATCGTCAAAAACCCTAGCAGCTCCTGTACTTTTTATGAGCCGCTGGGATTATTTGGTCTACATTTTCCAATGGACATGAACCCCATCAGAAATCCCCACAATGGGTATTGCAATTCCTGCTAAGAAATGGACGCCCCTTGCTACGGGCTTATGACATTTCATGACACCTAGAAGGTTTTTTCAAAATTTTGCGGATGATTACAATCAAATGGTAATGTTGGGGAACCTGATGACCGCCATGAGATTGAATGGGGAAGCCTATTTCAGACAACCCCCCCAAATGAGGATGAACCCAAAACGGTGATTGGGCAAAAAATCGGGAAAGAACCCACACACGATCAAAACCAGAACCATTCCCTGTAGATCCCCCAAAATGCAGGTTTTCTTTTGGACCAATCACAAAACCCAACCTTAAAGCCAAGCCACATAATATCTCACTTGCCAAAATCCTACCAAATTTAGAATCAAAGTATCTAAACCGAAATGCTTGTCATGCACATTTTATGACCTAGACATGCCTTCTTCCCCATCATATCTCATCAGTTGCAAAATCCGAGGCACCTCCAAATCGTCCTCCGCGGGCACGGCACCTTTCTGCATCGTGGCCAGCTCCGTGCAGAGCTTTTTGAACTCCGCCTGGGGGATGGTCCAATGGGTTAAGTCATGGGGGATCGCCAAGTCACCATAGGTTTCAATACTCAGTCGTGGTTTAACGACTTGGATGATTTGGGGGTAGCCCTATGACTTAGGAACCCCCCCAAATGGAGAGCTAAGGTGATGAATTTGGCCATGTAAAGGGTTTGGTACCTCATTTTCTTGGGGAAAGAACACCCTTGTTAATCATCATCTTACCTAAAATGATCGACTTTGGAGTATCAAGTCAGCGGCAAGAACAAAAAGCTGGCCAGGCGTACCTCCCTCCAGTAAATTAACATGGATAGATCATGTTCCTTGGGAACATTTATCGGGACAATTCATCCGGAACATTGTGGAACAATAAACATACTATCTTGGAACATCTATTGGAACAAACTTTTTGTTCCACAATACTCTGTTGGAGGGAAACTAGGCAACTTTGAGAGGGATGATTGAACCCCATGTGGAGAAACTATCTGACCAATCTCCTTCATTGGATTCAGCAAACTGTCGGTTATACCATGTTATGCCAGAACAATCATGCTTGGATGCCCTGGACCCACAGACCTTTCGGAATCATGGTCCCCCATATTGACTCAACAAGCACGCCAATAAAGCAGTCTCTATAGTCTCTACAAATAATATGTTCCTCTGAAAATGTTGGGTTTGATTGACCATATTCCCGCGATATTTTCCCATGATCACTATCATTATGTTTCTATTACCAGATCATATTTCCTGCGTTTCCCTTGGTGCTACCTTCACACCAATCAGCCATTGGTGAGCCAGCCACTGCTGATGCTGCCCAGCGACAAAACTGAGAGATGCATCCTTGTTGGTGTCGTACTTCCTTGGTGCTACCAACTTGAGAACCATCCGGAGCCCGGGATTTCATCGCGCTTGGATTTCCGGCCGGATTTCCCGAGAGAATTCATCCCAGGTAGCATGATCCTGGGGCGATTCTTGATATTGAAGGGTGCATAATGCTACATGGTACCCTCTGGTAAACTAACATAACTATGGGAAATGGCCATTTACAGTTGATTTACCTATTAAAGATTGTTATTTTCCATAGCTATGTTAGTTTACCAGAGGATATCTAAGATACTTCTAATCTTCTAGGGGTGCAGGGGTGATTACACTGCGACTGTCAATAGAACTTACATATAGGAGTATGTTATTTCGGAGAGGAACTGAGATTGAAACCATCAACCACCAACCATCAAGAATCACGATCGATGTATGATGTATTTGCAAATTCATAAACTTGCAAACAAGCACATACCCAAAGATAGACTGATGTAAGGCACAATCACAACACCCACCCATCCACACTCTTCTCAGCAAGCACAGCCAGCTGACGTAGTACTTCCCATCATTGCTGCTTTCGGTAAAATTGTGTTGTTCATGGTAATTACCCTCTGAACGCAGCAATTCGGAAAGTCCCCTATCAATTAGCTATAAATGAAGAGTGGATTTATCATTGCCACGTTTAACTACCGGAGGGCATATCCTTTGTCACTTCCCAAGTCATGCGAGTTTTGGCAGCTCGAAAACATTAAAGGTCATACTGGATGCACTGCATCAGTAAATTCCTCTTCCAGAGAATTTCCTTCAACAACTCTTAGGTTTGGCCCCCCTCACACTGGCAATCCAAATCACCGACAATCAAGATCCGAACACCAAAAGTTCTGGATATATCCTCTCTATGCTTGGGTATATCCTCTATGGTAGGGTATACATGTGTACCACCATGTTTGAACCCACCAACCAGAAATTCCATTGTGTTGGCCACACAATGCCACACATACCCCTATATCCAGTTGGATATCCCTTAATTCCTTTGGTTTCATCCCTCAATTTTGAGGGATAAATCCATGATTTGTTTCTTTGGCACACCGGACCAGAACGTATATAATAAAGCATGATATTATGTTTTTGCTTTTTCTACAACCAGCACCTCACTTGAAAATATCATGACATATTGCATTGTTGCAAACCATCCCATGAATTCCCAGTGTCTGTATATGATATATACACATTGCCATCCCTCCAACTAACATGGACCCTGAGAATCATCATTGCTGAGAGGAACGTGGTCTTCCAACCTCCTATCTGGGAGGGTCTATGTCATGTTAGTTTTGGGGATGATTATACCACTAAAAACATGGCCCGAATTATGTTCAAGTGTATAATATATATATATATATATATGTACATATTATGTAATTAAAGTTGAATAATAAAAGATATGTTCATATGGCCATATATATATATATATGCTAGAGAATACGTATATGTATATATATATAGTATATATATATATACCATTAAAAAAATGTCTAGACAATTACCATACATTTTCTTTTTAAACTCCACTCAGAACAAGTTCTTCGGAGATTCTTCGTGAGTTGCTCCAGTTGCGCCGCGCTCAAGGCCTAGGGCTGTGATGACATGGCCTAGGACGTGGGACTTCCTGAGGAAGTCTGTTTTAAAGTGGTTGGAAAACTTACTGGTGCTTAGCAGGGAAGGGGGAATGGGATGATTATTAATGGTTACTATAGGTCATTCCCCCATTCCCTGCAAAGCACCAGTAAGAAAATCAAACAATTTCCATCATCTCAAACAAACATGGACAAATCAAATCGATGCAGGAGCAGTCAATCTTGTATGCCCAAAACATATCAAGAATGGATTGTTTCACTAACTAGAAATGGCGAGTGAGTCCATGTTCCAGAATGAGTCTCTTATTTTGACCTGTTCATGTACGTCATTGCTTATTTCACACGTTTCGTAAAATCTACACTACTTTACACTCTGCAATCTTCTTGCCAAATGAACATTTGTTTCAAACGCCCGACAAAAAACAGTACTATTTTGGGGATGGTTCTCCCCAACCATCATGCATAGCAAGGTCGGCCAGTACGTGCGCAGAATCTTCACTAGCATCCTGAAACAACAAATATTGAAAATCCACCATTTATATCCATTTATAGATTATTATAGATAGATGATTTTCCCATTGAAGCCTGCATTTAGTTTGGGGATTGCCCAGCTAGCCACGTTTGATTACCAGAGACTAAAGCTGCTGAAGAAAAACAAATGGCTTGCCACACATCAAAAACTGGGTACCAATTGACCTACCAAAGGCTGGTTATTTCTCACCATCCTTTCCCTCCAAGAGAAAAACTCAAATGGGCTCAAAACAATGAACATAAATCCAATCAATCTCATACATCATAAAGGAATATAAAACATGTCTTTATGGGTATATCGGTATATCATATATCAACATATGGGTTTGCCTGAAAGCACTGTACCAGTACCCACTGGTTTATCATGGTCTATAATAATCTTCTCCATCAAAATGATCATTTGAGGGTATCCCCCATTTTCAAACAAACCCATAATATATGTATATATAATATACTCATATTAGGTGTATAAAATGATTTTTCCATCCGGGAATCAAACATGGCAATGGAAAATCCACCAATTTTAGGATAAACACCATTATCCCCTCCATATCATGGAAAAATCATGAACCCAGTTTCCCCGACCTTCGATTTTCATGGCGCAACCGAGGTGCCGCCCCTGACTCCACTTCCGCCTTGGCCTTGGCTTTGGCATCACCTGTGCGTCACCGTGTCGATGTAGTATTCAGTATTCAGCCACGGGGAGGGGAAGCAACACCTCACAAAAAAAATCAAAAATTACTTTCTTCAAGTGATCCCCACCATGATATTTTATTTGGCATATAGTGTGATACAGATTTTGACATCCCTTCTGGCAGGAGAGCTGTGGGGAACAAGCAAAATGGTGGTGAAATGATAGTTGAGGTGGTTCCAGGGATTAAACCATGTGGCTTGATTTGGAATCATAGAGGGATATAACATGATACAACTGATATAACCAGTTGTGAAAAGAGAAGTCACGCAGTCCATGTGAAAAACCTTGAATCTGTTTATAGAAATCTTTTCTTCCTAGCCTTTGAAGATAATTTAAGTATCGCCTGAAAGAACTGAAAAATGTTTTCCCAAACACGGAACATGAAGGAACCAGAATGATCATGATGTGTGCCATGAAACTTGTAACGCTATCGCATCCCATAAAATACTGGTTGGCTTAGAGGTATTCTGCACAACAATCCCTGCAAAACCAGATGGTGTAATCCACTTTGAATGGAACATGTGGATGGTTAGGCCGTGGGTCAAGCTCTCATGGTATGTAAAAATGTATGGCTGAGTACAAGAATCCCAAAACTGTCCAAATCTGACCGTCCAAATCTGGGTTATTGGATCTTATTGAATGTTGACACAAGACTGTGCAATGTGGTAAGCCATCCCCATTGACTTAAATCGGGTGATTAATTTCAAATTGAGTCAACATTCAACATGGCTTCAAACAAATCACCCATCTGCCATTGACCAACCTTCCATCCAGGTTTATCTTGTACATAGGGAAATCTGTTGCAAACAATTTTCACCATTTATTCAAATTAAATGATATATCATGATATATCATATTTCTCCAACCTGTTCTGTTCACCATGTACAAACCATCATTTATTGTCCTATGGGCCAGTGACGTAAGAATAATTCATCCCGATACCTTCTGGAAATCTATATAATACAAAGATTGAACATACCCCATTTCTTGTCATTTACCCTCTGGTCATTTAACATATGGAAAATGGATGAACATGGCCCATAGATTAGATGATTTGTGATGATTCACCTATCACAAATTGTGATGTTCCATAGCATTAAATAAACACATGGTATATTCATCATTTTCCTATTAAAACCATGAGTCTGTTTGGGATTCATCTGCTACGTCCCCAGTTTTGGGATCCATCGATTGCAAGGTCGGTCCAGGTGCTTGCAGCTTTCGCTCTCGCCTTGGGCAGCCACACGGAAAATCCATGAAATGGCTGGTTCTTGTCATCTGGGAATGAATATACAGACTTACCCTCTGGTAAACTAACATAGCTATGGAAAATCACCATGTTTAATGGGAAATCAACTATTTCTATGGCCATTTTCAAGAGCTATGTTAAATTACCAGAGGGTAATTATTAAAGACATTACCCTCTGGTCATCAAACGTGGTTTGCTGGAAAATCACCAATTTATAGTTGCTTTTCCCAGCTATAAGCCTCCATTTATCATTTAAATATATTTGAATTATAAGGGGTTTTCAATTGCCATGCTTGATTGCCAAAGGGTATGCAGAAAAATGTCGGGGTCTTGTCACCTGGCTGATTTTTGGGCATTTTCTCAGATGTATGGTGATGTATGGGTCAATCACGGTCAATCCGTGTCACAACCAGGTTTTGACCTCAGACAAGGGATAATATGGTGCCCCGGTAATAGCTGTCAATAGCTGGTGGCTAAAATGGAGACCTCTGGATAGGTACGATGAATGGCATGTTTTTCCTAAACTGCAGGTACTGCACAATATCAAGCCAACTTTTGAGGGTATATGTATATCCCCTTCCTTTGCTCTTACAGGCCCTTGCATACCAATGTGTGTGTGTGTGTCAATTGAAAAACAAACGTCTTCGAGAATTGAAATCACAGCAATTTTATGATAAACCCGGACACTCAAGGTCACTTTATATCCATGGGTACTATATACAAGAAGAAGGTAATTTCCCGTCGATCTTTCCCAAACATCAACCGAGTGAATCTCCTGGCTTCTACTGCTGTGTGGCAGTGATATCACAAGTGAATGTCCCAAAGAAATTTGATTGGTCAAGACCAGAAATCCGTAGGTCCTGAGGGCATTCATGCATGACCCATCTGGGCAAACGGCAAATGATCATAGTTCCCAAGTCGCAGGGATGAGCCGATTTTCTCAGTCTGGTTTCCTAGGCAGAAACCGTTATCGATAGTAACTGTTGTTTGAGATTGTTCGCCCAGGCAATTTACAGTACTGTAATTCCTAAACTGGAACAAATATATTATATTCCCGGTATTTCCTAATGAAGATTCTCCAGATCTCAAGTCACAATCATCATCATTCGTCATCATTCATCATCATTCATCATCATGCATCATCATTCATCATCATTCATCATCATGCATCATCATTCATCATCATTCATCATCATGCATCATCATTCATCATCATTCATTACCATTCACCATGTTTCATCATTCCTAATGATAATATTTTTTCAGTTGTCAGTTGCGGAATGATTCCCTCTATTTTTCACTAAGCCTCTAAGCATCATCGATAGTGAGGTCAGGGTTTGGGTCCTCCAAAACCACCCACAGAGCTGCCGACTGGTGGAGTTGGTGGTCGTGGTGCTGCCTCGATTGGCGAATCAATAGGCTGATTGTTGTCAATATGGGGAATTCAAATGAATGATATTGTATAATTATCTTACTAGTATATAGCATCATCATAAAATTATAAGGGAATTCTATAAAAAATGCAGATTATAATTGTTAGCAAATTCTATAATGATTCTGCAGATGATTAAGTAGCCAGAAAATGGTAGTTTAACGAAGAAAACTGAGGGATGTTGACCGACAAAGGTTCAACTACGTAGGATTTGGCTAAATACACATGGCGATTCTAGCGCACAACAAACAGGTTGAAATGAAGCTCTCGTGGGTGGTAGTCAAACATACATAAGGAACCAAACATTGTAGATATTCAACCAACACAGAGCGGATTGAAATCAACGACCAACTGGTAAGAACCACCAAGTAGTAGGATCCATCAAGCAAGAACAGACTTTTCGGCAACAAATGGAATTCACTTCTTGAACTCGCTGCTGATTTGTAGTTGCACCACCCATCCCTAAGATGTTGCTTGGGATGATCCTCCCCGGGGATTCCAAGTAGGATGGTCAAATCCATGCGGTCAAAACATAGCCATGATGTGGAAAATGTCTGGCCATGGAGTATAGTTATCCCCAAAAAAAGATATTAAAAATAAAGTCCTATCAAAATAGTGATATAATATACCCTCCAGTAAACTAACATAGCTATTGAACATGGCCATTGATAGTGGATTTTCCCATTAAAACATGGTGATTTTCCATGGCTATGTTAGTTTACCAGAGGGTCATCACTTTTTTTTATCTTCTTGGGGATTCTGGGATCACTATAAAGGGCTCTTGCGACCACAAGACCAGTGGTGAGACTGCTGGATCTCTGAGGCTGGGTCTTTCTTCTTTGGAGCGCCTTGGCCAACATATTAGGATGAGGATATCAAAAAACGATGGGGCTGGGGCTGAAATTGAAAGGAATATTCTTCAAACACTCAGGAGAAGATGGCGGGTATTTCAGATTTCGATTCTTACCATACTGAGAAATGCAAATCGGCCATGGCCGGCAAGTCCACCCTCTAAAAAACATCCATGATTTAGGGGTTTCCTAAGTCATGGGGGTACCCCAATAGCTGGATGGTTCACAATGGAAAATCCCATCTAGAAATGGATGATTTGGGGGGACCTCTGTTTAAGAAAACCTCCACTTAGCAGTTTGGTCATTGTTCACCTAGAAGTGGAAACAAACGGCACCGGCAGGATAGCGATGAATCAGCACTTCCTTTTGATTTGCAGCGGTTTACTTGAAAGGTATGCATTGTCGAGACTGTCAGCGGACACCAATGAGGGCTTCAGACTTGCATCTTGGATAACCCATAAAAAATCACCCACCCTAAATAAGGCTGTTTGGGGATATTTCCCTTAACAAAACCATCATTTGAAGTAAGACATCAGTGAGGTTGCGTACTGAATTTAGCCAGACTTGCAGCTTTCATTGGAATATCATGAGACAATACTTCGGCGCTGGACATGAAAATAGGCTGTTCCAACATGCAGGACCCACATTTTGAGAAGCAACACCGAACCAGGCAGTCCGAACCAGGAACCCTTGGATGGAAACTAGCTGCAGTTCGCTGGTATTGCTTGCAATCACAATGTAAAAAGACGCAAAAATGTCAAAACATGTGGAAATGATCCGGGAAAAAATACCCTTCTGGAATCAAACGTGGCTGACTGGAAAATTCCCGCACTAAGAGTTTTAATAGGAGAATTTCCATTGCCATGTTTGATTACCACAGGGTACAATACATTTCACAAAGCTGAAATATACCGCACTTATTGCGGTCCGGCCTCTAGTCGACGACATTGTGAGGTCACTACAAATTGACCCAGAATTGTATCCAATTAGGTAATTCTGCATTTGGGTTTGTCTCGAAATAGGGTACCCTAAAATCCAATGGTTTATCATCGTCACGATGAAAATTGCCATTCGGGCGGTATAATTAACCCATTTTCAAACACCTCCAATTCTTCATAAACTATTTGAAACTATTTGAAGCCATGCCAGAATTGAACATCTCCTTGCATGGATCCCGCTGACAGTTTCCGACGCTGAAAAAATGAAACGAGAACACAGGGCACGCACGCGCGCACTGCCAAGAGAGGGCCCGGAACGAGCTCGTTCTGGGCCCGGAACAGGTGCTGGATTCCAGTCAGCAAGGTGGTCTTAAAAAAGCTCCCCACGAATGCGCTGCATATGAATGATCAACCATAAAAGGAGAACACGAAATAAATCGCGCCTTTAGAGTCATAAAACACAAATTGCATGAAATGTGTGGATTTGATAAGACTGCAGCTTGTTTGTATTCATTCTTCATTTCAACCCATCCCAAATATATCTAGTCTCCCAAGGGGATTCGCAGCTCATTTCACCGCTGACAGGCAGAACCAACACTCTTGAGGCATTGTTTGCCCATGAAACGCTCTCAGAGAATGCCTTTCCGGGCATAAAATAAAATATATGGACCATTTGAAACATTGACACCTCTACGGCAAGGAACCGGGGACGACTTGTCTCAACATGTTTCAGCCATCGTGTAGTTGGACCTGGCGCGGTGCTGTGCCGAGTTGCACTGCAACGGGATGCTATACACACCGATTCTCAATGGAGTTCCGGGTGAAAAGAACCCAAGAGTTGAGAGACTGGGTTGCTCGTGGCTCAGTAGGATCCTTGAATTCGTTATTTTCATGGTGAGGAAATGGGTTTTTGCTGAAAAGATACTGCGATGATGGATTTCTTTCACGGGGATATGTTCCGATATCTGATGATATGTATCCCGTGATGTATATGATTATAATGCTATGACTATTAATCATGTATGTATTGAAATTGTCCAAGAATAGGGTACACAAAGTCTGATGGTCTATCATCATGTTCCAAATTGAAATGGCCATACAACCCCATATTCGGGCCATGTGCGGATGTGCGCCATGACATCTTCTCCCAACCCCAACCCATCCAGTCGGTTTCCCATGGACCATGGAGAACTAGGTGCGGTATCCGATATCCTTTCATACAAGTTGTATCAAATCTATTTGTCCTATCCCATTATACCACCATTAATGACCCACGCTACCTATATGACATTGTTTCTATTTATGATTTTTAAGCACTTAAGACTTAAGCCCAAGTTTCCATGCTTAATTAAGTTACAATCGTTTATCATTGTTGGTAGTAACTCCCAAAAAAGAATCAAAAGTCCTGCTAAAATAGTGATAAATATGCTAAGTTACGTTTCGATCTTTTTGGGGGCTCCCTACATCCATTCTGGATGGCAATTGAACTCACCCGCCAGGTGCTCAATCCCGATCCCTCATCGTTGAAGCCACCAGCCAGTCATGTCTGATCCATGTCTGATCCATGGTAAACCTCCAGTAAACTATGTTTAAAGCGAATGTTTTCGGATAAATCCTATGAATGGCTATTTGAGCCATACTTTTTATATTCTACTGGTGGGGTAATAAATAATCCTATTGTGGGTGTTCCATTATCCCCATTGCACCAGGTGGTATAATTTAATCCCCTATAATAACCCATCAACAAGGGTACAAGATAAGGTCCCCCAACGATAGCCAAGTTGATGCAAATAAGTTGGTGAACGTTTGGGTTGATTGGGGGGATCTAGATATAGTCAATTGGTTTAAAAATCAACATAAACCAATCTATATCTATCGGGGGATCAACCTGTCCCATCTCATGAAACACTAGTTGGTTGAAAACGGTTTCCCTACAATGGACTATCATGGATTCTCATAATCCTTGATGAATCATGTGGTATGACTTCCAACAAATTCATCAATCAACCAGGGTATTTTTAATGGTTCACATCTATCTCTAGTCATTCTTAACATTATAAACATTGTCAACTATAATTATAGACGTCGTTAATCGTTACTAACTATTATTAACCATTAACCATCACATACCATCACTAATAAACATTGATATTCCATTATTGTCAAGATCTATCTCCAATCGTTCACCTCCAACAGTTCCCCCTTTCAGACCATGCCTGTGTGAAGCCGCGATTTTCACCGCTCCAGAGAAGGACGTCACCACGGTGAACTTCCAGCGAAGCGGCCTGGTGGTCATGGGGATGTTGCGAATATCTTTTGGAGACATGTCATGATGGGGATATTAAACATTATTGGGATATTGTCATCATTGGATATTTTGGGATACTGTGGGATATCAACAATTTGCATTTAGCAATCAACTAAGGATCCACATCTGACTAATGAACGATACTGCGGATGGAAGAAATCCTGAACCAGTTGGCAAAAAATGGGATTCCTGTGAAACACTGTAAATAATGGGATTATAATGTGATAAACCATCTACCAACTGCTGCATGATTTCTTCAATCCACAGTATTATCAGAAAAATGCTGGATTTTATCCCCAACTTTGGCACTTGTCATATAAGGAACATGATTTTCAAAGACCATTTTTTGGGGAAATTTGAGTGTACCTGCGATGGAAATTTGGGTGTACCTCTGATGATCGTACCTCTAATGATCCAACTGCTGGCATGGTAAATTCTCCATTTGTTCGATGTTGCGCTCGAAAAAGGAACATACACTGACACTAACAGCATAATCGGAATAGTCACTGGAGGATACCGTTAGATTGGATGTACTAAATCTACTTCAGGTCTATGTAAGGCCTATGCAATGGAAAAAATCACCAAGAAATATGAAGACCTGGCACAGCCCTCCATTTTGGGTACCTGGATGGTCCGACAAAAACAATGTATCCTGTGGCTTGGAATATGTCATGGGAATTTGTATTTGAATGGGAAGATTGGTACGTTTCTGCTGATTGCATATTTTGTTGCGCTCGGGAAAAGACGCACAAGTGCATATCTAAGGTAAACGTGTCTGGTCGTGTATGGAACAAGTAGGTGCAATGTATGAATGAGGCGCGTTGGCTCTTCATTAGATACAGACTGGGAACATTCAACACTCTCCAATCAACTTGCTGCTGAACCCAAAGCCGATAAACCAATGACCCAGCTAAAACACGTTGAAGTCAACTTGGGTCAAGATCATCTCACCCAAATGAGCAGTTCACTTCCAAACATGTTTAATACTGAATATTGCTGGACCCCCCTAAAATTTACATGATGAAAACATGATGAAAACCACCATATTTCCCCTGAGTCCTCATCCCTGAAATCATCCCTCTCATGGCCATTCCTGGATCATTGCCCTGCAAAAGAAGAAACAGCACACACAAAATAGTTACTCTCTTGTAAGTTCACAGCGACCCTGGAAAATAGCTATTTTTCCCCACCTGCCAGGTGAGGGTCATTAGATTTTATCACAGCTGCACGGGGGGGTGGACCTCCTCCTCCTCCTCCTCCTTCTTCTTCTCCTCCTCCTCCTCGTTCTCCTCGTGCTTCCTCGTCGCCAGCTGCAGATCGCAGTAGGCACTGCCGGACTCCATCTGCCAGCTTCAGATCCCAGTGGGCACTGCCGGACGTCAATGGCGACTGCCAGATCCCAGTGGGCACTGCCGGACTTCATCTGCCAGCTCCAGGTCCCAGTGGGCACTGCCGGACTTCATCCGCGAGCTCCAGATCCCAGTGGGCACCGCCGGACTTCAACCGCGAGTTCCAGATGCCAGTGGGCACTGCCAGACTTCAATCGCGACTGCCAGACTGCAGTGGGCACTGCCGGACTTCATCCGCGAGCTCCAGATCCCAGTGGGCACTGCCGGACTTCAACCGCGAGCTCCAGATTCCAGTGGGCACTGCCGAACTTCAACCGCGAGCTCCAGATCCTAGTGGGCACTGCCGGACTTCAACCGCAAGCTCCAGATCCCAGTGGGCACTGCCGGGCTTCAACCTGTATACATGCCAGAAAGAATGCCAGACAGAATGCCAGATAGAATGCCAGAAAGAATGCCAGAAAGAATGCCAGATTGAATGCCAGATAGAATGCCAGAAAGAATGCCAAATAGAATGCCAGATAGAATGCCAGATAGAATGCCAGATAGAATGCCAGAAAGAATGCCAGAAAGAATG
>BGPT01000797.1:254855-279475 GCA_003297045.1 Symbiodinium sp. clade C Y103 | reverse complement strand
ATGCCAGAAAGAATGCCACATAGAATGCCAGATAGAATGTCAGAAAGAATGCCAGAAAGAATGTCAGAAAGAATGCCAGATAGAATGCCAGATAGAATGCCAGATAGAATGCCAGATAGAATGCCAGATAGAATGCCAGAAAGAATGGCAGATAGAATGCCAGAAAGAATGTCAGAAAGAATGGCAGATAGAATCTGATAGACTGCCATAAAGAATGTCAGAAAGAGTGCCAGACTAGATGCCAGATAGAATGCCAGATAGAATGCCAGATAGAATGCCAGATAGAATGCCAGAAAGAATGCCAGATAGAATGCCAGAAAGCATGTCAGATAGAATGTCAACTCTGATGAAATCTAGAGACCGGAGGTCTCTAGATTTCATCAGAGTTGTCCTCTCCTCCGCTTCCCTGCCAGAAAGTTTTGCCAGAAAGAATGTCAAAATCTGTATCACATTCATGGTGGGGATCACTGTTGAACCATTTATAGTGCGAGGTTCCAAAAATTAGGATGCTGTGGTTATAATGAATTTCACTGGGTTTGATGAGTCTTCTTCGCAGATCCCATGCCACATGTCGCATCATGTCGCTGTGCGGCCGAGGCTGGGAAACGCGGGCTCCGGATACGCGGAGCAAGAGAGAAAACTTGAGGAACTCTTGGCGTCGGATGCTTATGACTGGGTAGAACAAGGTAGAACCTTGGGGAGTCACTATAGTGAATGGCTCAGGGGAGTAATCCCATCCCCGTACTATTGAGCAATATTGAGCACATCCATTCTATGGTTCCAACTACTGTATGTGAGTTTCCACCATGGTTTCTAGGGGACGTCAAATATTGGGGACAGGGATTAACATGGAAACATGGGAAAGCTCTTGGCCAATCAATTCAGGGTATTGCCTCAGAATTGGTGCTGCTCTGCAGATCAGGAAAGGCCAGGATGGTTTGCTCGGAAATGAAACGACCCGGAAGGCCTGGCAAAGTCCTTGAAGATGTCCTTGTTGAGTGAATCTTTGGGAGATTTGAGCAAGAGAGCTAGATGTTTCTGCATTGGAAAACGTGTGGGCCGCAAGCCAACTGAGTGTATGCTTGAATGCATTTCCCTGTATTTCCCGTGACTCTTAACTGGCCAGTTTGATCAGTGAATGAATTGCCATGGAGGAATGTGTTGAAGCACAACTCGCGTTTTGGCCCTCAGTTCTCAGGATGGGATGCACAAGAATCTCATAGATATGCTTGATTGTTCTGCCATGTTCTGCCCACAAACATGACCATGATGGATCATGATGGTACATCATGGTACTGCCAATTCTTTGACTAATCCACGGGGTTTCTTTTGGATCTTCCAGTTTGACCCGACTCCAAACCTATCAGTTTCATATCATGTTCGCACCAATGACCCTCTGGTACTGAAACATAGCGTGCTGGAAAATCCACCATTTATAGGTGAGGTTCTCATTAACACCTCCATTTAGGTGGGAGATTTCCCAGCCATGTTTGCCCAAATCTGATGTGAAAGCCAGGGCGTCACGAGGATAAACTGATCATATTGGATCTATAGATATCTCTGGTAATCAAACAGGTGGAAAATCACCATGATCTTATCCATTTATAGATGATTTTACCATTAGCACCTCCATTTGTAATGGATTTCCCCATATTTTCCCATGATTTTCCCATGTCAATATCCATTTGGGCCACGAAATTCTCCCAGCCACGGCCATGATTGTCTGAGGCCGGTAGCTCGAAGTCACGGATTGCATAAGCTCAGTGATGTGGCAGTGTGACCTTTGTTGATGGCAGTTATTTAGGATACATAACCTCTGTTGATACATCTAAAGTAAGGGAGTTATATCAACAGAATTAATTACATGTGACCTCTGTTGATACTAACAGGTTGAATTGGGATTATGAACTAAGCCGTTTTTGGCGGGAATATGTACCAAAAGTACTATCCAACCATTTCCTGAAGCATTTTGGTGCACAAATGGGTCAAGTCACACCCTTGTTTTTATTGTTTTTCTTTTTTGCGGAGATGTTTGCATATGCATCTACACTGACTTATACGGTACAAACAATGCAATTGTGGTCCTGTTTTGAGTAGCACCGAGGGAGATCAGCCAGTTACAGGTGACTGCAGTTATTGCCAGGTACATTCTGGCGCACAAGAGGATCAAGAGGCCCAAAAAGGTGAAGCGCTTCCTTGAGAAGTCACGCACTTGGTGAGCTGTGAAGTATGTTGAAATTCTTTGGGCTCACACCTGACAGCTTCATCGAAGCCAGCAGGACATCAGGACAGCTGAAACGGTTTGCCCTCACCAAGACCTTGAGTTCTTTAAAGGGCTCAAGCTGGGCTCATTCTTTGCCACAGATGGGGACATCTAATGTCCAGTTCTGCCCAGCCAACAGTTCACTTCTTGTGGATCCCAGAGCAGAGTAGCCATCAGGACATGTCGGGCCATGTCGGGACAATCTACACCATACGCGAACCCGTGCATGCAAAGTAATTGGACTCTGCCCGACTTTGTGTCCCAAAATTTGCCACAGCTTGGCCTTTCCACTTTGAGAGGAAGTAAGTCATATCATGCACATCAAAAACATCCTTCCAGGACCAAACTTGTAGAAATGTCATGATTCTCAACGCCATCAAGCCTTGGGACATTTCAGGTGCGATTTTTTGCCCCATTTGCCCGACCCCGAGCTGCCCAGAACTATGCTCCCAGTGGTGAGCCCTAGGCTGCAAGACTTAGAGGACACACTCAGCGTCCAGCACTGACCTCAGGGTGGGGAATGGAGGAACCACTGGTTTGGGGCACCGGAAAATTCGGAAACACCGCGAAGCACCGAGGCGATTTGTTGTCATTCGAAAGTTAGATGAAACGCTCAAAGTCAGAGGCTAAGACCCAGGTTGCTTGTCTTTGAGTGCTTGTATTTGAGTTACTATCCTAGTCTCGACCTTCAGGATACGCCATGATTTACTATCGATATCAATGCACATTTGCCTGCCATTGCTGCAGGATTCAGTGAGTTGAAGGGAAACACTCGATCGGAAATGATATGATGTTTTCCATGATGTTTTCCATCTCACTTGCAGTTTGGTCCTATGATTTTTATTCAGTTTTCCCTTCACTTCTTGGAAGGTGTCAGGTTGATCTGCTCGTGGCTCCTTTCCAAATCCCCGGACAATCCATAGATCCCGAGCCATGGACGTCGGGAGATCTCCCGGGAAAGTTCTCACCAGGCGAAGTTCTGGTGGCAATTGGAACAGGGAAAGTGAGGTTCTGAACCATCAAATTACCCTCTGGTGATTTAACATAGCCATGGAAAATGGCTAATTTTAGATGATTTTCCGATTAAAAACTCCATTTATAGGGGATTTTCCATGGCTATGTTAAATAACCAGAGGGTAAGTCTTTTTCCCCAAGAAATTGTAGACCAACCGTGAGAAATCCACCGTTTTGCCTGACACCGTTTTGTCATTCCATCAGAAATGCAGCCGATTGGTTGCCGGCCAAATCTAGGCAGCTTCCACTGCAAGCAAATAGATTGTTCCCATTTACATTGTGAGTGGCAACAATCAGTATATTGAATTACAATTATAATATATTACAATATATTGCAAGATATTTATATTGACGTATAACTACATATAGTATATTTAAATATATATATATATATCTCTATATATATATATATCAATGTCTATGTTCTATATATGTATAATACATGTATATAATAATATATATATATATACCTACAGTTTGGGCCTTTTGGTTTCCAAGAGCAACTGCAGGCCGCCCCGCCGGTCCCGGTGGTTTGCGAACTCGGGGCATGTGCGATGAATGGAGCCATGCCAACGAACAGGCGCCCTGCAGCAGATATTACTATGTATACATTACACCACGTCTAAATAAACATATATTAACTATATATATAATTATATATATATATATCTACCTATATGACATTTATATGCACAGTAGTTTTACAGAGAGAATCCATCTTTATGTTCCAACACCACTGATGTGTGTTCCTTCTCAGTCATCGGTCCTCGTATTTTGGCTCAGCGGCTCAGCGGCTCGTTGATCATGAATCGCCAAGAGTTCCTGCGGTGCGTGGCGGAAGAACTCAACCATGCGCTGGAAAATGGCATTGCTACCAGATTGTTGGTACTTCTACCGCAGTTTCTTTGAAGCATTTGAATTCCTCTGAAAATATTACATAAAGCATCCAAAATTGCAATGTTAACAAGGGAAAATGATGATTAACTTGTGGATGTAGGGGTCCCTATCTTCAGGCAACGTATATTTTGTGGGACTGAATCTGGCAATCATGTGCATCAGGTGCAAAGACATATGCAATAATGCACAATGAGGGGGAACTTATACCCAAACTCAACAATCTTTACGACACCAGAACACTCCACTGTCCACTCGTCGTACTTGGCGACCGGCTTCAGAAGGAGTGCCAAATTTAAAGATTGCTTGGGGTTTCTTCAAATGGAAGGGATCCAATTACGAGACCGCAATGTGTCCGTGACAAAAATCCACAGTGAGGAAGCTGCGAGACACTGCGGTGAGCAGAAAGACCTGTGACTTTGACATTGAGTTCTTAGATGAAGGCCGGCACAAAGTCATGATCCCGAGACATGCAGATTGAAAACACCACAGCCACCATCCATCGTTCTAATTTTTCAGGTCCCATCTAACACTTCTGGCCTTGGCAAGGCCTGCGACGCTGTGAAGCGCTGGTCTTGAAATGCCCATGCAGCATTTGCGATAAAACCGTGCCCAGTGACACCCTTCGCATGCCCGAGTGTTTGGTGTCGACCCTGATCAAAAATTCAGAAGCATGCTTTGCCGCAAGAGTTGAAATCATGGTGTTTGCCTGAAACCTTAAACACAACATACGTATGTGATATGTATTGTGGTGTGTGTAGATAGATGTATGATGTATGCATATGAATTGTGAAAGATTCTTTCAGCTTCTTCAGTTATGATCAATTGCAACATGCACCAACAATGCAGGACAATGCAATGCTAGTTATGAGTTCTGCACATCCAGGCTTGGAATTTGAGTTCATAGCCAAGGAAACGCAAACTTCTGATGAATGTTCTCGCACGTACGGCACTTGATTTTGACCCCACGCGGTACAGCCATGGAGACATCACCAGGTGTCTTGAACATTTTGTCTTGGAACATATGCGAGCCATCGCAGATATACTTTTCTTGAAGGGGGTCAAAGATTGAGAAGCGGGGTGCAGTGATTGCTCTTGACATTTTACGGCATGTAGATACAACATACAATATACATTCATATATATGTTATATAATGACTATATAATATAATATATATATATGGCACTGCCATCAGCCTCACGATCTTTTTGGTGGTGTCACGAAGGGCCTTGCAGGGCCTTGGGCCAGGCGGCCAGCTAAGGCTTGTGGTTGCAAGGCACTCGGATGCATGTCGATCACGCTTGGAGCGGAGAAGCTTTGCAAGGTCAGTGATCAAAAGGGCAAAGCGAGACATGCATCTGGTTGACAGTTTCCAGCAACTTTCTCCATTTCCCTTACTGGTGCTTAGTAGGGAATGGGGGATGACCTAGAATAACCATTAATAATCATCTCATTCCCCCATTCCCTACTAAGCACCAGTAAGTTCCATCATTTCCATCCCCCCAAAAAATATGATCCCCCAATGACTCAATGACAAACCAATGTTATTATACCCTCCGGTTATTTAATATAGCCATGGAAAATGGCTAATTTTGGATGATTTTCCCAGCTAGAAACCTCCATTTATAAGGGATTTTCCATGGCTATGTTAAATAGCCAGAGGGTAATATTACCATATATTACCAATATCTTGGCACTATTTTCCATACTTTCAAGGGAGCGCTCACTGCAGGCATGTTGTCGCATCTCGAGTCTCGGCCTCGTTGAGCAGCGGTGATTAAAATCTTGGGATAGGCTCAGGAGTATTGTAACCCCTTGGTTAATCACGGTTGATTGACAATGGTTAATATTGGTCAACAATGATTAGTAGCGGTTAATGAATATGAATAACTAGTTGTTCATAATGGTTGCGAGTTGCTAGTTGATAATGGTCAATACTCGGCAATCTAGCGAATGGGAAAATAAATGGGGTTAACAAATATATAATTCCACCCCCCTGATATTGAATACCCCCGGTGACTGGGACCCAAAATGAATAGAGAGAAATACCAAGGGATGATTTCAGTGTGCTCTCACTTTTTTTGGGGTTGCCATGCTGTATTCTTCACTTGAAATTGAACCCCAGGATATTAAGAACAGCCAAATCTGTGGTCCTTTTTGTACCGTTGTTCAATTGCAGTCCATCATCACATTTTGAAAACAGTATTTTATGCTCGTGCAACATAGCACATGGGCTTGCAATCATCTTGCTGCGGGCATAGACTGTTTCGATTCTGTTCATGTTGCTTGGGCGCTTTGTGAAAGGAGCACTGGGAGGATTCAAGTATTGTCATATTCAGGTTGTTCAGCTGAGGAAAAAGAACTCAGCGCATTGAAGCTTTGCGTGATGCCATGGGCGCAGGTGCTTTCTCCGAAATGGTCAGTCGTCAGTTGTGGGCCCGGCGAACGCGCGGAAGCGCCCCCTCGGGGTGCGGACAGGATTGGGTCCAGACACTTCAGTGGTGGCACTCTGATGAGGGCATGATGTATTGGAAGCCGCCACCTCAACCGCACCCGCGGCATGTTTCTGATATCTTGCAGAGGCGTGGATTAGGCCGAGGCCTTCGAGGTTGCTTTCCAGTGCCGTCAGTGGAGAAAACCTTGGAAGTGCCAAAGTCAGTGGTGCCCCAGTTGGCATTAAAAATCACAGATTGGCTTCAAGAGCGACAAGAGGACCACTTTCCAGGGCTCAAAAGCCGATGCTCTATGTCTGGCTGCGTGAATTTCAACAGGGAGGATGGCGAGAGAGTGCCGAGTGTTCACATCTCTTGCAAACAACATATGGGTGACGACCTCGTTTTGTTGCTAGGCTGAGTTTCTTAAAGGCTTTGCATTTCAGATCATTGAAGCTAGCAACTTGACTGTGGGAATGTGTCAGAACCGTGGCACGTGTTGGGATGTTCATGAATGCTTGGTGGCTCACCCCAGTAAGCGAGTGGGGTTATAAACACTCTAAACTATAACTAGTCCTACTTACATCTACTTACATCTACCTAATTCGATCTGATTCATCTGCTGTTAAGTGAGGTTATAACATCTTATGACCTACTCACTGGGACGAGTCGCAGTGTAGATGTTCCCCGGCCGCGAGGCTGGACGCCGCGTCTCTGGAGAATTTGATGCCGGGAGATGTGGTGGAGCCCAGGGCCCTGCTTGATGTCCACGGCAGAGTTGTGGCAACCGTTGCTTGGGAGGCCCGGCCTCCGGGAACGTAAGTCCCCATGTTGATCCATGGAAGTGGATGATCCATGAGTATTCCCAAAAAACACACTTTTATACACAAGACTCACATTTTCTGTACTTGAATTGGGACCCCAGCAACGGGGGGTATATATAAGTATTGTATCAATATTCATATCACCTCAACTGTGATGGGTATACATTCGTGTTCCATATAAAAAGATGAATGAGTGGAGATTCACCAGCCCACCCACTAAAAACATAGCTAAACACAGCCAAGAGCCATATTAAATGAATAAGATCAGAATGTAGAAAATTAGTGACTACACCGATATACGACCGACCAGAGCTGTAGGAGGTGGCGCTGGCCTTGCCAAGACCTCACGACAAGTTTGCCGGAGACTTAGAGAAACCTCTGTGCAGACGGTGGTACATATCTTAAAGGCTGGGCAAAGATCCTAGGCGAAATCTCAGACATCCAAATGGGATGACGAAACTAAAAATGCAGGACAAACTAATATTTACCGCAAAACTCTGATTTTCTGCAGTGGCCCCCTTGAACCAACCCAATGAAACTCCATTGAGCAAATCCCGGTCATCTAGTTGGTAATTGGGGCTGCCACCCTGCGGGCTAAGGACGTTCACCTTCGAGGCAACATGCCGCAAACTTCCAGACTTGCAGTCGGATGGGAGCCTTAGCACATCGCAACAGATGGCTTTTCTAAGTCCTTCACCACCAGGCATGGCGGATGTAACCATGATGAACCATGATGAACCACGAGAAATGGTCATTTTGGGGTCTCACAAAAAAAACAAAAAAAAGCAAAAAACAACGGTCCCCCCCCCCCCCCCAAAGAAAAAAATGGATCAACATATCCAGAGATCATCAGAATCGTTGGCCAAAGATATCTCACGTCGACTTGACCCTGGGACCCAAATTGAACAGTAGGACTCGATTGGATACTTTGGGAAGATCCAGATTCAGAGAGGTTATGAAAAAGGTCTAAGCTCAAATGGTCACTTTGTATGGATTGATGTAAATATATCCTTCTCAGCTTGTCAAATTTCCAGAACTTGTAAGGTCTTTTCAACATGCCTTATTTTAGCAGCCTGGGTTCACCACCGCCACCACCAAAGGATTTGACCAACACCTTGGAAGAGGCTGAGCTCCATGTTGTTTGGGTTTGTCCCTTGTGGGGCCGCAGCTGCGAGCTGGTTGTGAAGCTGAAGGGCATGGACGACGTTAACGCCACAGATGAGACGCTACAGGAACTATGGCAGAGCAGCTTGGCACGTTCCACCTGAGATCAACATGAAAGGATTGAAGGTCACTGGAATTGAATACATTGTAGTGGAATAGAATGGTTGGGGGAAGTTGGGTGGCTTCATTTTTGTGCAATATGTTCAACCATAATCTGCACATTTATCTGGTGGGGTTAAATCACCAACCAGATGAAAATCATTGGACATTCCATGGGGGGCCGAAAGGTGAGCCCCGCCAGTGACAAGTTGGTTTCTGAAGCCATTGACTATAGATATATCATGATATATATCTATATACCAGAAACATCCAGAAACAATAGTCAACCTAGTCATAAACCAACTTACCTATCTAGTGGGCCTCGCCTTGTATGCTGTCCAATTTGGCAGGAAGGGACAGCTAGTTGTGATCAGTTGAGGTTTATCCAACGACTTGGACTCTCACTATGCTCCCATGTACCAGCACTTTCTTGTGAGGCGACGGCTTTATATTGACTTGGAGCCTGGGCCCAGCCTACGTAGCCTTTTTTTATGGATATGTTTCAAATGGATTGGTTTGAAGGTCAAAAGACGGGAAACCATGGTTTGACCACTCAACAGAGCAGGTTCCTGCAGATTGTCCTTCAAACCAATTCGATTTAAACAGGGGTACCCTGTTTTCAGACAAACCTATAGATTTTTGTGTGGATCTGGATTTGTGTGCAGTTTCTTTTTGTCACCGCTGAGGAAGAGAGAAGCACGGCAGTTCTTCGGTCCCTGATGAGAAGCACGCGCAGTAACTCTCTCAAACTTGGATGGTGATGCAGTGATGATATGTGATGATGGTGAAGTGCCACGTGTGAACCTCTTTTTCTGATTTTTCTGTAGGCCCATGTAGGCCCCAAAAGGGTTGCCATTTTGTGCCTCTGTGAGAATGTGGAGGAGGCCCTGGATCTCTTCGATCCTTTTCATTCGCCAAGGTCTTGTGCAGCCCATGGCCAGAGGGATTGGCCAGTGCTTGAGACGAGTGGCACAGTTGCTTCAGGAGTGGCAGAATATGCGCAGAAGATTGACTCATCTTCCATCCTGTGACACACTGTGGTGCAACATTACTTGCAACAACTTGTGACATTTGTCAGGAGTGGTTCCTCTCTCCTACCTCCAGGGCTTTGCGCACACTGGGAGGATGGATTGAACAAGCAGCCGACGCACTCAGATTTCAGACTCCTTCGCAGTTTCTTGATGTTTTTGACATTTTCAGCCACGAGCACTTGCAGTCATGAAGGCTCCAGAACTTCTGCTGCTGCAAGGTCAACTGGATCTGCCACGAACGGATCTTACCCTGCTGCAACTGGGCATGGCGTGGACTTTCTTCCGGCTACTTGGCGAGATTTGGCCCCAACTGAACATTGCGCACATCCATTGGAATCCATTTCTCATCATTTCTCTTCTTTCTCAATCCGTTATTTCTTTCTTTAGTTTTCCATAGTTTCCAAATGATAGTGTCGGAATTGGGCTCTGTAGTCATTGGGAATCCATTGGTGAAGTTTCCAAACCAAAGCCTTTTTTTGTATCTGGTCCATCATTTTTGGCATCCCACTGAATAGCTTCCCATGGCATTTCTGCCCTCTTCTAATTGTGCTTGCTATTTAAGACAAAGAGAAACCAGGAAGGTACATGAAAGAGATGTAGAATGGTGGTGACTTTTCCTTGAAAGGTTCATTCTGCCATATCCTGCCTTCAGGAGTGGGGGAACAAGCACAATGTGTGAGGTGGTACACCCAACAATAGACGATCCTGAATTTTATCAGTGACACACGGGTATAATGGGTAGGATTTAGCCATCAAAAACCGTGGTCTTAATTTGGAATTTACCCCGCATCAACATTGGGTGCCAACAAGACGTTTTCAACTCCTGTGATCCAATATCACTAAATGGAGATTTCCTAAGATTGGGGGGTACTCGTACCCCTCAATCATCCATTTAAAGATGGATTTTCCTCTATAAACTATAAACCATCCTGCTATTGGGGTTCCTTCATTTGTGTAACCCCCATATATCGCTGGCACTTGTCAGGAGTGGTTCCTCTCTCCTACCTCCAGGGCTTTGCGCACACTGGGAGGATGGATTGAACAAGCAGCCGCGGCATGGCGCCGGCTGGGTGGAGCGATGGCGGGCAGCCCGGAGAGCAATTGGATTTCTGTCGGTGAGATGTGGCACTGGTTATGGATAGGAGCTTCAACATGATTCAAACTAGGTAACTAGCTTGGAAATGGATGCTTATCCCTTGAATAAATAGATAACAAGTAGATATAAGATGTAGACGATGTGGATATAAAATGCATGGTAGAGAGAGATGGTTGACCTATCCTCATGTCAAATCATGTCATTAGCATCCTTGCTTCTTAGTTGTCAACAGCTAAGGCAGGCTCCGACACAGAGTGTCGCTGATCATCGAGCCTTTTCAGCGTCGCTTTCATGGAATGCAGTGCCAGATTCCACTCCAACACAGACAGGGAAGACGCTGCGGCCACGCCTTGTACTTTGCTTAGCCGTCACTCTTGGGCCCAGTAATCTTTCAGAATCATATGCATTACAGTATATTCTGGAATCAAAACTTATTTGTATGTACATATCATGTACATCATTGACATCATTGTTCACTATCTCCAAGGCACGGTGCTTTGCAGATGACCTGGAGGGCACTGAAGCGCTCAGTCGACTGTGTGTCGACGTCGTGTAAACAGGTGGGGTGATCAGACAGACCCATGTGACTTTGCAGTGTTTCCATCTATTTTCACCATATTTGATATATCCTGTATATATATATATATATATATGTGTGTGTGTGTGTGTAAGTTTGGTACATTTTGGTGATATGTACATATTCTCATGTACGACAATATGTGACTAGTATTGAGACGACAAACCCATCAGACAAATGCATGGTTGTCGAGGTCGTTTATCATACATGTGACTACACATTTCACCATATTACCATCTGTGTTCATGTTCATATGCTTCTCATTTTGCAGCGATATCCAGCATTTAAACAAAACGAAGCATCATGGTGAAGTACCTGAAGGATGCTGAAGAGGGACAAACATCACCTGAAATGGTGTTTTTTCTCCATAGTGATTACAGGTGAAGGGTGATGTTTATAGATGACATGTCAAGGAACTCTCAGGTTTTTGTGCCATTCCATAGTTTCTCCCGCCATCTCTCGAGTCGAGGTGTGCCCAGTACATGGGTAAGTCCCCGATTCTTACACATGGGGTCGCCATTGTTATCAGTGAATGGATATGAATGGATTGGTATAATCTGCACCAAACCCATAGTTTGAATTTATTTTGGGGTCAAGGCCATGCTTTCCTGAAGAGTTTCTCCCAAATCAACCCGAGGGCAGGACAAATCTTCCACGCAGGTGGCAGAACGACTTTGCCCAAAACGGGAGCCCCGGCAACCTCGCTTGGCCCGAGTGCGCCGACATGATGTTTCTTGGCCGGAAAGGATTGGGATACCATCAGGCTGGAACAAAAACATGTTTTGGGATGAGTCCGTGATGATTCCAAATTGATTCCCATGAAGATTTAGATGTTCAACAGACTTTGTGGTCGTTTTCTTCATGTTATCATGTGTGCCAATGTGTGCCAAGGAGCGCAACTCTCTCATCCCAAGAGTCTGATTCAGCCGGCTGAGTCATGTGTAGATCCCAGTAGATGGTGCAGACGCGCGGTGGTTCATCCACCGCACTTCCATGTACAGTGTTCAGTATGCAAAGTTTGCCCGCGCTGCGCCCTCAACCTTCCTTTCCCCCAGACCAAAAGCCGATTTCGATGCTGCGACGCTGATGTTGAGAAAGCACAGCTACATCATTGCCCGCCAGAATGCATCAACCAAAATGTCCAGCCCATTTATGGTTCCCATGGCCGAAACTATATGTAATATATACCTTGGCCTTGACCTATCCCTACACTTTTTGTGCTTGAATTCCGAGGTTCTGTGGTGGTTACATCATGTCACATCATTGATTTCTACTTGTCAACCACCAGGTTTGAATATCTCTATTTATATGTACACATATATAGACATATATAGTTATACAGATTAATACAATTTTAAACCTCCATCATGGTAAAACATGGTTAAACCTGCATCCTTGTTGCTTAAACCCCTGCTTTTGTCCGTTTCGCAGGCCCGGCCCCTGGCGGCCACCGGGACTTCAGGGACTTCCTCCTGGCATGGGCTTCAGCGGTGCCGGAAAGGCCAGAGGTGTTGAGTCGTCGACGTGGGAAACCCTGGCTGCCATAAAGCTATCATGACTGGGGATGGTAAACATACCATACCAATCCATACCATCCATAGAAATCCGGTGATGATTTTGGGGATGGTTTTAGGATGGTTTAGGGGTAATTTTGGGTGGCCCGTGATGATTTTTGAACGTTATTCATGTGATTAATGGATAAACATATGGTAATAACCTCCATAATATTTGGAGTATAAGCCCTATGATTATGGATATAATAACATAACCATTTACCAATATAACTATCTGGTGGTTGGGATGGTTAATTCCCAATATATTCCCATTAAACCACCATTTTCGGTACAAGGTGAGGCCCCCAAACGATAGCTAAGTTGCCCCACAGAAATGGGTTAATTTTTGGTTTTCTGGGGTTTATAGCCATATTGCTATATTATATAACTGTATTATACATTGTTCATGTCATGGGTTGACACACAAACAAACATAGTGTGGTGGGGCCTTGTCATGAGGGCTGGAGTGATTAAGGTGAAGTAGACATCATGAGATCGAGATTTACATAGCCCTTGCTGGGTCAGAAACATTGGTAATGGTGTCGAAGAGTAGGAACACAAATATACAAATTCGATTGCTCGCTCGGTTCAACATAGAATGTATTATGAATAAAACAGGCAAACCCCACAAAAGGGGTGAAGCTTCCCTTTTTGAAAAATCAACAAACAACCACTGATTGACCAAGGAATAATCATATAATCTGCATAAAGAATGACTCCCCTGGTGTCATGAGGTCCTGACCCATTGTTCATCACTGATATTGGTGAATATGGTTGGGACGATGATCCTTGTGTACCTACATGGATATTCATCCCAATCTTACTGGTGCATAGTAGGGAATGGGAGAATGGGATGACTATTAATGGTAATTATGGGTCATTCCCCCATTCCCTACTAAGCACCAGTAAGCAATTGTCCTAATGTTCTTCCCAAAGTTCCTCCCAGTTTTTCCCAGCGCGACGCTTCAGGGAGGCAAAGGCAAGGTCTCCGAGTCTATGAGCCTTTTGGAGGACGATGCCCATGATTCCTGTGATGTGGTCGGAGGGCGCCAGCATCCCCCACATAGAAAACTTGGGCACCTGGAGTTCATAGAGGAAACATCATGTATTTATATATCATTTGTATCTATTGAATCTATTTCACATCCTGGAGCAGTTTAAAACTATCTTGTTCGGGAGCCCTATGCTGTAGTTTTGAATGATGAATGCATATGAGTCATGGTTCATCATGGATCACTGTCCAACTACTGAATGGCTGATACTCGTACCTGGCCGTTTCCAAGCGCCTGCAGGAAATGAAACTGAAGCAAGAAAAGCGAGAGCAACGGCAGAGACCTTGTGATTGACCTTTCGTTTTTTATCGTTTTTTTTTCGGTGAGTACCCTCGAGTAATCAAACATGGCTTGGTGGAAAATCACCCATTTACAGATAAGTTTCCCATTGAAGCCTCCATTTCTATTTCTGAGGGATTTCCCATTGCCATGTTTGATTTCCGGTGAGTACACACTGAACTTTGACTGAGGAAGACTTCGGATGCATAAACTGAACCCATTTCTGCGGTGTACAGTTTACTGGTATCATCCCAACCGGCGGGGAAAACTGAAGATGTATATAGAATGGGAATCTGACTTCAACAGCCATGCGCTGCCTTGACGATATTGACAATGTAAATGTAAATATCTGTAAATATTATTGAAATGTCATTTCTCCTTGAGGAAAAGATTGAGAGAAGAGGTCGACTCTCTCATGGTTTCTTCTCCGCAGGACCTGGGAGTTCAGGGGGCGTTGTTGCATTGCACTGAAGCCGAAAACCAGTAACCAGTGGCTGCGACGGTCAGGACATCGGACGCATTGCGCGGCTGAGGTGCCCTTTGTGTGTCAAAGTAAGTCAACGCAACTATTGGAGCCCGGCAGCAAGTGTCAGTGATTCCGCGGGCACTAGGCAAGAGCTCTCATACGTGGAAGGATTTCTCGCAGTTGGCTCAGGGCAATTCATCATCTATTCAGACTGATTTTGGAGTATCACCAAAAATCGGACTGTACCCAACCGCGGCCCAACCGCTAGCTCTCAAATCAAATGTCCTTCCCAATTTGGATGGCTTTTTCTGGCTGCTAGAACCGCCTCTTTGCAAATCCTTTGGCCAAAATACCTTTCGTCCCTTCACCATTTTTTCCAGGATTTGTGGCCTTGTTGGTCATCACACCTTCGCTTTAGGTAGTCCTGCATTTGGCAACTGGTGCATAAATTTGTGCAATCCAAAACCAAAAAAGTGCCAAAGAGTGCGTCGAGGATATTCAAAGGTCTCCAATTTTTTGGAGGAGGTGCTTATTTTGGTGCATTTTCCGGTCCAGAATTTGGGTGATTTACCCTCTGGTCAACTAACATAGCTATTGAACATGGCCATAGACATAGTGGATTTTCCCATTAAAAAATGGTGGTTTCCCATAGTTATGTGGCTGTTTACCAGAGGGTAATTGTCCATGATCTTCCCAGCTTTGCTGACCGAGGCCCAGGCCGATGGAAACCTTTCCCTGCCCACCCACCAGCCGCAGACCTCGGGACCCCTGACGGCTGCGGAGGAGCGCGGGGGGAGGTGGAATTTCAGCCCCAGAAACCATGGTTCAGTAGGGGATTTCAACGGAATTGGGACCATACAATGGGAGGGTTTAATATGTTTAATATTCGGAGGATGGGATTATTTATTTGTTACATTTTGAATCATTTTGAGATATATTCTTCCTGGCAGGTTGGACTATTTGGTTTGGTGGGGTTTCTTATAACTGCCATGATGGGATTGTGTACGAACCACCACCAGTGAAACATTTGTTGACTTTTCGTTGGGATACTTTGGTGCCTTTATGCTTGAGAGAAAAACGCCTAAATCCATCTGTCAACCACCACAATGTTCCGTATTCAAATCTTGCTATTTGGTGGTATCCAGTATACACCAATTTCAGACACACCCACAGTTTTTTTTGACACCTGAGTTGTTTGTTTTGATCCTTGCCATTTTTGGCATGATACCGTAGGTGGACGAATTATTCAAACCCCTATACACCTCCGTAACCCCCATCCCCCAAATATCAATGTTATTTGTCTGCGCAGAGCATGGCCACGAATGGACGAAATAAATCAAACCCCCGAGGACTAACATGGAGACATAACACAGTAACATTGAAATTCAGGGGGCCCGGGGGAAGTTATACATCATGCACCTGGGGTTTGATTAATTTGTCCATCTCACAATGCCAGGTGAGAAGGTGGGAAGCCTAAGGGTACCCCCAATGGTATGCCCCCAATAATAGATGGGGAATAAGCCCCCAATGCATCCCAATAGGATATATAATATATATAATACGGTTCCATGGGGGTTTGATCGGTTCAGAACTCAGACCCCCCTCAGCAAGGCCTTATTGGGTGGGCGTAACATGGCGTAACCATAGATCTTGAAAGATTTCCAGCTGTCAGGGGCAGGACACCAACAATCTCTACGTGGGATCTTTGTCAACAGAATGGACTGAAGAGCTGCTCTCGCGTGAGCGCAGCACCCAGGGGGATGCTGTGAGTAGAGCTGAGGTTTGAATGCAACATGGAATCTCTAATGTGTGCACAATATACCCTGTGGTTATTTAAACATAGCCATAGAACATGGCTAATTTTGGATGATTTTCCCATTAAAACCTCCATTTATAGGGGATTTTCCATGGCTATGTTAAATAACAGAGGGTAATAGAATAATAATGATAATAATAATAATGATGATACTGTAAAAATAATAATAGTAATAGTAATAGTAATAATAATATAACTATTATTATGCAATATGTATGTATACAGTACGTATTATACGTAGAGGGATGTACTTGTGCACATGAACCTATGATAGCCTATGATTTTTTAGATCTGATTGATTGTGAATCTTGTTTCAGATAACTTTGTATTCAAACTGACCACTGATTTTTCCTCTCCTGGCGGTCATGCGGCCAGAAATCAGAGTGCGCCCGTAAACAACGATGGGACACCTCCCTCAAACTGGTCCGAATGTTTGGACGTGTTGATGATTCAGAATCTCCGTTTTGATGGCTCATGATGGCTCATGTTGGTTCAATTGGCTTCGACTCCCCGTTTTTTGTTGAAAGTTTGGTGTTTGTTTGACTCTTACTTAAGAGCTTTCGGGCCGACAGGGCGAAAGCAGGGGTTGTGCAAAGCTGGGTGGTGTAATGGGTAGTTTGCGTAAAAGGTGGTTTGTCTAAAAGTTGGTTTGTGTAAAAGCGAGGTTGTGCAAGCGGGTTTGTGTAAAAGCTTGTTAGTGTAAAAGTGGATGGCTGCAAAAAAATGCTTGGTGTAAAAGAGTGTCTGTCTAAAAGCTGGTTGGTGTAAAAGTTGGTTTGTGTAAAAGATACTTTGCGTAAAAGCTTCTCTGTGTAAAAGCTTGTTTGTGTGAAAACTTCTCTGTGTAAGACCGTGGAGATTGAACAGAAAGGAGTCGAGTTGGGGGATGCAAGCGGCATGGCTATGGGAGGGGGCAGCGAAGTGAAGGATCCGCGCAGGAGGAACATTAACCTAAGCTTCGCTAAGCTGGAGATGTATTACAAGAACATCCACAAAACACGCGGCAGGCCGGCGGATTTTTCTTGTCGCGATTTGTGTGTTTTTCCTTTTTTTTTTTCTCCCCCCTGATGACACCCTAAACTTCCCCAAAGGTGGTCAGTGTTGATGCTTTGGGCCGCTCCAAACCGGGCCGAGGTTTGGCCGTTTCGGAGAGATCACTTCCATCAAGATCATGTACCCCAGGACCTCGGCTCAGGCTAAACTGCTGCTCAACCCATGAAGTTGGGGTGGTTTTTATACAGAAAAAAAAGCGGGGTGTTGTATCACCAACAAGAACTTCATAATGGGGGGATAGAATCCGATAGAACTGGAAGAAACTACAAGATGATATCTGGGGCAGACTGTGAAGAGGACTTCTTTTGTGACCTCACCCTCACTTCAGCAAGCGAGGACTGACCAACAGCGCCTAAGAGGTGCCCCTGTCATGGTGGGTCCGGTGATGTGCATTTGCTGAGAACAAACAATGGCAGTAAGAGCTACAGATCATCAGCAAAGACCCATGGTTAAATACCACTGTTTAAGCATGTTTAAGCAATTTTAAGTATACATTGTGGTTCTTCACTACCATGAGTTACTTTTAGCATAGCTGAACTATGCTTCTTTCACCAGCATCAGGGTTTACACCGGATGCTGAGTTATTGCTGGGACGACTGCTGACCATGGTTGTAAAGCTTATGGTTGAGAACTGGGATGCAATGTGTCAGCAGGTTTCAGCGTCCCCTTTTGGGTTTGACCAACAAAAATCAAGTGCCCCATTCCGTCCTGTGGTTGATCATCATTTGGGTTTCTGAACAGTGGGGGATCCCCAATTCACCATGGGTTTCAACACGAAGATGGTGACATTTTGGGATGATTTGGGGTACCACCATGACTTCGGAAGCCTTCATTTTTCCCCATCAGAAATCCAGCGTTTTAGGTCTCCTGACCCAGTCAGCCGTCTGCCCTCAGGGATGAACAGCGGCTTCGTTCAGTTCAAGACACGAGCGCAGGCAGAATTGGCCAGAACCAAGCTCAATGGCAAGGTGGGACTGGTGGGATCTGGCGCGTGGTGCAATTTGAATGGGCTAAATCACCAGAGGAATGGTGGTTGAACATGATTTAAGCAAGTTTTCTGGATTGAGGTAGCCAGGTTGGGTTAGAGCAACTGTTGGGTTCATGCTGATGAAATAACTATAGTTAGATGGGTAACAAACCAACTTAGAAGTTGGGGGCACCACCCTGTAGCAACCGCTGGTTGCGACAGGAAAACTTCCCCTACATGAGTGGTCTCCGGAATAAAAAGTAGTTAATCAGCCATATGTATTGTGGAACAAAAACACATTCATACACATGCACACACACACACACTTATATGTACACATAATTATATATATATATATATATATGATATATAGATCATATCCTAGATTATCTAGGTATGATGTGGTTGTCAGGCACTGTTACTTCGATGGACTTTGGGATTGGCTAACTGGTTAGTAGCTAAGTCGAAACCCACTATCTATGGACGTCCCCAGATATTGATGTCAAGCTGTTTGACTTTTATTAGGCACTTGGGAACTTCAACCGCTATACAACTGGGATAGACGCGCAGGAATGAGGAGATTGAAGAGTGATTGATGATAAACTTGTTCAGAGACGTGCTGGAGTCACCAACTTGTTTGAGGTTTCAAGTGCTGTAATTATTCTTTATGACTCCCTATATCTAATGGGATGATGATCGAAAGTGGCCAATATTTTGGGGATGGATGACTCAAACACCAGTCAACCACGATGCGATGTGGAAGGAGTATTTTGGCATGTGCCTGCGCATTGATTGGGGCCGCGCCATTCAGCCCGTGAGGACGGCAGTTGCGCGACGAAACTGAGACGGACAAGAAATCCACCAATTCAAACCATTTTTTTGGACATTTCACGACACTTCACCCCTGCATAAACCACTTAAGCATCTATAAGCCTGTATTGCTTGGTGGAAATCGTGGTTCGATGTTGTTTGGTGATATACTCTCCGATGAAAAGCAATTCAATCACTCATATGATGTGAATATATAAATAAGTAAATAGATATTAAATAATAAATAAATACATAAATAAATAAATAAATAAATACATATATATATATATATGCACCATCTATAAGCCAATATGACTCAATATATCCCAAGGCATGTAGATTATATAGAAATTCCAAAGCAAAAAAACCAACCATGGCATCATGAGATCAGCCAAGATCCGCAGGAATGTGTCGGCCGTCATGGGCCTGGGCGTGACTCCCAGCATCATCAGCAAGCCTGCGTTGATGCCGATGCTTGGCGGCAAGGCCGCGGACGGTGGTGGTTGGAGGCCCACCATGAGTATAGTGTGTTTAACCTTTGTAAATACCTTGGAAAAAACATTTGAAACATGGTTTCGGGTAGTGATCTACAACTAGTGGATTTTCCACATCGAAATGTTAGTTTAATGGAGGATATAATTGGATATACGATTTTTTATCTATCAATACTGCACCAGAGTCAAAGTTGGTTGTTATTCCCACCTGGTCGCACGCAGTAGATGCAACCTGCCAAAATGGACAACTTCAACTAGTTTCACGTGAAAATCGTCCTGGAATTTCCGCTTCCGTTCCCAAGGCATGTGGAAACACCCAAGCCCAAGCCTATGCCGATGATCACCTCCGGTGAGAGTTCTTCTGCGCGGCGCTTGGTACATTTGAGTGCTTGGAAGGGAAGTTTGGATATGAGGATAAGATGATGGGTTGAAAATGAGGTTGAGGGGCCGACAGGTGTTGGTCATGGTTTGACTAACCATGAATCGTTGCTCCAATTTTGGGACTCAGTTGGAAGTCAAGTAGCCCCAATCCTGAAAAAGGCTCACCATTTTCTAGTCCCCTTGCCATGCCGCGCCATGGCCTTTGAAAAAGGCCTCAAACACCGGGGAGAGGAAATCGCGGTCATGGCCTCAGTGTTGCAGTGGCTAGGGCAGGGTGACCTGATGGCCATAGAGAGAGAGAGAGAGAGAAGTGTTTCAGGGTGTGTTTGCTCATCAATTCCCCATATCTTCTCATATTTTCCCCAGTATTTGAATGGCTGCAAATTTGAAGCATAAAAAACGACCCTTCTCATCCCTGAGGTGGAACTTGGCGAAGACTTTGGTGGTGAAAGTGCCTGAGGATCAGGCGATGATGCAAAATCATGCTTTGAGTGTTGGATGATATGTGCAATCCCTTTCCCCTCATGTAAAAATATCTCTCGATAAACTCTGGTTTAGTACTGGATCCAGTATGATCTATTCAAATCTATTCATTTTGGGGTTAATGTAGTTTGCACCAGTGAAGCTTTGGTGATATTGGCTGAACTTTTCCATGTGCCCTGCGAATCCACCTCAGCTACAGCAGAGAGGTTCTGAAGAAGCTTATCGACAAGACTGCCGAGTTTGTAGCTGATGAAGGGTGGGAATTTGACGCCTGGCTCGCAGTTTGTCAGATGCGAGTTGAAAGCTCGTGATGCACAACGCATGACCAGTTCCGGTGCAGAAAATGAGGAGAAACTTCTCTTGGACAAGGAGAAGGGCAATCCCAGGCAGGATGATGATTGGTGCTGCAGACTTGGGTCCCGCTGCCAAGTGGGCCTTGCCTTATCTCATTGATCATATTAATAATCTTAATCATACTTATCATATTTAATCATATTAATCGAATTATATCAATCTTAATAATCTTAATCATATTTATCATATTTAATCATATTAATCGAATCATATCAATCATACTAATCTAACTGGGGTAGTTACATTTAATTTGCAAGTTAAGTTGTATCATATGGATTTATATGGATTCATTATATTGTGTCATGATTGCCCACTTAGCGACTGAGATGTTCAAGCAGAGCTTCATCCCAGCTACGTTTGGCACTTCGTTGCGCGTTTGCGCCCCGTTGCCAGCAGGTTCGGCTTCATGTCCGTCGACAAAGACAATCTGGAAGAGCCACTGCATGTCTACTACCGTCGGATGCCAAGTATGGCATGATCTGAGGCGTTAGTCTCGGGTGGAAATTGGGTGGGCAAGTTAATAACAACGACAACCCTCATGACAACAATAAGTAGTGATCATAGGGGAATATAGGGGATATGACATACTATAACATACTCAATGTGGTGAACCTAATGGCAAACCATCCGCAGTTGGGGTTTAACAATGAGTACACTTTTATGTGGGGTAATTTAGCCCCCAATGAGGTACCCATTCCATCTCATGTCGCTTAAAATAGGTTTTTAAACATGTTGAAGACTTAAAACCGCATGTTTCCAAGCCAAAAATGCCCAAAGTCGTGCCATCTTAGGCCCCATTGCCCCATTTTTGCCTCCACCGAGGTTGGAGGACATTTTCCTTCTCGCAAGGTGATAATGACAGGTTCTGGCGTACAGAGTTGGTGCCTGAGGTCGGTTCTGAAAGGTTGAGCATGGCATTCTGTATAGCAACGCCACGCTTAGCTACATTTGGATGTATTTGTTGTGTCTTTGGAGTCTTTGGGTTATATGTTTGGAAATGGTTGAAGCAAATACTTTAGTTGCACATGCACATGTTGGCACATATGCCGTAGATGGATATATATATATATATGTATATAAATGGATGATTTGAGAAACAATCCAATTTCCTCCAATACTAAAAGCCTCAACAGGGCCCTGAACATGAACAAATCAAGCACTCAACCACGGTTTTGTTGAAGGGTATTTCATATGATCGGGGGAAGGGATTCTATAATGGGATTCAAATGGATTCAACCTGAGTTCACCAACAAACAATGTCCCATTGTTGAGGCCTTTTCAGATCTACGAGAATGGGCCCTTGTGGCAGCCTCCACCTTGCGATAAACGTGTTGAGGAGTGCGAATCAAAACCGGTGTAGATCACTGGTATTTCAGTATATGTGCACACCCGTATCATTAGTTGCCATTCCTATTGCTATTTCATCATTCTTCTTCTTTTTTAGCTTGATGGTTTGAAACACTTCAAAACGCACACACACATATAAATAAAAAATAATATGATATAATATCATATATATATATATATACACGTTGAAATTTTTGCATGTGTAAACAAATCTTTCCTACCGTTCCTACACATGTGTTTTTCAGAGACTGGCATGGTCCCATCCGCAGGAGGTGCCCGATGCCATCCAGCGGATCGACATGCTGATGCCAAGTGCTGTCCGGGTCTTATGGACACATGTGGCTTCAATCTAATGTTTCCCAGTCTGATCTGGCATATTATGTTGTTTTTGCTCCTAATCTGGAGGGTGAAACCTCAAGGAAAGTGGGTTTTAATTCTTGATCATCTCATCTCAACATTTCGGATTCTTCAAGGATCATGTAGCAGCAAGCCCTTAAAGTTAGGTCAAAGACGCTGTATTTTCCATCCCTGAGCCTGTAATTCGGGTACTGCCACTGGGCTGTATCAAATTCTTAGGGCCCAGTTGGCTCTAAGGTTATCATGATTGGCATCATATCGCTATGGTCACCCGCATGTCATTATCTTCTCAAGCACCTAGCAGATCTTAGATACTTTTGGCTACAACTAATCTACAAGTCAAAATTAAACACCTAAATCACATGAAATCACCATTTAACTAGATTCTATTCCATCGCAACCTTTGTGGGACTCAGTGGGATGCAACACTGGACACAGCTAAGGGCGTGCAGGCTGGAGACCTCTTGGGAAGGAAAAGTGGCACCAGCGTTTCCACCAGTGGAAAGGACAATGTCATTGGCTGCTCGGCTTCTATAATTCGAAGCTTTCAGCTTGGTTGCAGAAATGAAGGGCCTGGACATTCGATAGATCAATAACTGAATACACAAGTATGCATTGATAAAAAGATAGAGAAAGTCTGATAGAGTGATGACTGATGATAAATAGATACTGTAAAGTGATGAGAAGGAGAAAGTGATGATAAACATGTAAAGTGAGGATGACTAGACTAATTATATAAAACACATAAAATCCGATCAATAGATAAACATATCGGTAAACAGAGAAGTAGGTAAATAGATATGCCTGCTACATACTATATAATACATATTGACATATCACCCCAGCAGCCTGGTATGTCCCAGCAACGACGACTCCAAGGCGGAGTGGGTCTAGCGCCTGAGGCTCCGGAACCCTGGAAAATCTGGGGAAGACATCATCGAGCTACCATCCTCGAAACACTTTTCTGAGTCTTTTTGGGGGTGGTTATTCAATCTATGGCAAATGAATGCAAATGATGATTCTAGTTTTTTTTGGGATTACTGTTGCTATGCTAGCATGCGCAATATATCATAGCTTATCCAATGCTAATCCGAAGTTGTGCCATTTGGATCCATTTGAAAGGAACAATTCTCTCCTCAATTCTTGGAGGAGCAGTTAGATCAACACCATTCTCAACTGCTTTTCCATGTTTTTCTGCGAAGTCTTTGAAGTTTTCCCCGCAGTTTTATCAACGTTTTTCCCAGGCAGTGAGGTTCGGTTTTTCGCTGGCACCAGGAGGTTTCGGCGTTCCAGGAGCTCATTGGAGATTTGACTCTATCGCGCTCCTCCATCCTGAAGGCCTAAAAACTGTTTTGCCGAACCCACTGGCGACCCGGGCTTCATGGGGCTTTGCAACCACGATCGACCTTTGACCTTTGATTCGGCGCTCTAATCCCAAGCTTTTTTTGGATAACTGGTCATGGTAGTCTATCTGCGCGCATATATGTATATAATCCTTTCCCCCTAATACTAAACCCCCCCCCTAATAGTAAACACCTCGGGTAGTTTTTATTATTAGGGGGGTATTTATTATTAGGGGGACCCTAATAGTAAGCGCCAGACCTTAATATTAANTTATTATTAGGGGGGTATTTATTATTAGGGGGACCCTAATAGTAAGCGCCAGACCTTAATATTAAAAACTATTTTTCCCGATTTCAAAATCAATTAAATATCAATTTAAAACGCAATTAATACGTTGCAAAAAATTGGATTTCGAAGCGGATCCCTAATAGTAAGCGCCAGACCTTAATACTAAAAACTACTTGGATTC
>BGPT01000797.1:244557-254821 GCA_003297045.1 Symbiodinium sp. clade C Y103 | reverse complement strand
ACTAAAAACTACTTGGATTCAGGGGACCCTAATAATAAGCACCCCGGGGTTAACTAGTTTTTATTATTAGGGGGTAGAACCCACAAATGGTAGGTTTATGTTTAAATTGTTTTCTAAAGGGGATCAATTAAAAGTCAAATTGGCCAACCACAAATTTCCCAAAATTGGAGATGGACCCTAGTTTTTAGTATTTGGGGGANATTAAAAGTCAAATTGGCCAACCACAAATTTCCCAAAATTGGAGATGGACCCTAGTTTTTAGTATTTGGGGGACGTTTAGTAATAGGGGGAAGGGATTACACATGTATATTATATATATCCTGGTCATTTTGGGAGTGTCACTGGATGTGAATAGGGTGCAGGCTTTCGACCATTTTGGACCCATCCCCACATCATTTTCTCAGCGACTTGCCAAAAGTACCAGCCTTCAAAGTGCAGTTTGCAAGACAATGTTTGCAAAACATGTTTGCAAATTAATGGGTAACATCTACAGGAAGTCATGGTTTCTACCACTAAAGATAGGGTTTTCCTGTAGTTTTTCCCTTCAACCAATCCAATGAAAATTGGTCTGGCGACACCTGAAGCAGCACCGTGTTGCTTGATAACTTGATGGGCATCCAAGAGACATGGGGATGCAACTCTCAAGAGCGGAAACAGGAACAAATGGCCATCGATGAAGTCTGGTAACAGACATTGGGATTTCACCAGCCAAAGTGAACACATAGACTAAACCCCACATCTCATCACATATCCAGTAGTTTATCAAATTTAGAACGGATCTTACTAATCTTACTATTCAATTTCCCCCCAAACTTTCAATAACCACCACACACAATTCTGTCTTTGTATTGATTTTGTTCGTGACTTGGGGGGTGTTCCACAAAAAGATGGAGGGATGGCAGGGTCGCCTTTGTTGGACCTGCTGAGGCCATGGTCTTCTGTGTTGACAAGTCCATGTCTTCGCTCCAAATTGCGCAGAAGATCGGCGCAAGTATCACTGAGGCCGGTAAAAACTCCCGTGAAATCCCATTCAAGAAAGCCTGCCGTGAAAAAAGTCGTGGGTGACCCAATACAATCTCATCCGTTTGAAAAAACATTTGAAAACCCATGAAAACCAGTAAAATCCGAAGTTCTTCTTTTCTTTTTTGGCTCGCATTGTAGATAGACTCTTCTCGCTAATCACCGCAAGTGCTTCGAGGCGCAGTCAGGACTCACAACGCAGCAGCTGGTGGCGAGGATGTACCTACTGAATGACGTGCCCTGGATGAACTTGTTGCTACCTGGAACCCAGCTGTGACCCTTAATGTCAACCTGCGATTTCGTTAAAACATGTTAAAACCCCTAGGGGCTGCCCCGTTTCTTATTCAACCAGGGTTTATCATTCTGGGGTTGACATGGTTTTAGATTTGCTTTCGAAGGTTTTGATCCGTAGAACGGAGAGTGAAGCATCCAAAATATGGGTCACAACCAGGGTCTAGTTCCATGGAAAGCATCATGAAAATATAGAACTTGATGATGAAAACAGTAGATTTTGCACTTCCGCTTGAGTGAAGGGTACTTCGAGATACTTCGAGATCTTCAAAACATCGAAACTTATATATGCAACGTCGGGAGAGTGGTAGAGATTCCGCACATTCTTGTTTTGTTTGTGCAGGTCCTCTACAACTCACACTGTCGCAGGCTTAGTGACGCTGCAACAAGCCGGTTTTGATGGGCCAGGGAGTAGTCAAGTGGTCGGAAATAACGTTGTACAACATCGACAACATGCTCCCTCACTACATATCGCTCAAACTCATAGGTTGTTAAATTTTTGTTAACTGTGTGTTGAGTGTTGTCTCAAAATGAGGTACTCCAATTTTGATCGTTGATCATCATTTTGGCAATAAATTACTATTCACATTAACATTCTCAGAAATTGGGGGCCCATTCCCCGTTGTGAGTCAAGTGAGAGACGACAGGTTTTTTTTAATATCATACCGCTGAGTAGATATAAGTTATAAGTGATACTCATATCACATATCTTTATATCTCCATAAACATGGGTGAAATTAAATTAGTTGGTTGCCTCAACCATTGATCAGTTTGGCTTTGCGCCTCGTAATGAGGCACAAAGCCTGGAGCGTCGCAATATCGAAGGCAGTTTCAAGACTTACTGCCAGCGGGAGAACCCAGATGGGGGTTTCCTAAAATGAGGAATACCTCCATTGCTGGATGGTTCATAGTGGAACATCCTGTTAAAATATGGATGATCTTTTTGGGGACCCCTATTTGAGGAACCCCCCAGATGCACAGAGAGCTGATCTGAGCATGGAGCTGGGCATGGGAGGAAAATCATTGGGAAATATTGGATAGTTGTTGTTTAAGATGGAAGATGTCATGGAAGCATTTTCTTAAAGCTAAACATCTGGGGAATATGTTTTGGTAAGAATTGGAAACTGTCGTCACTGGATTGGTTGAAGGGAAAATCTAGAGGAAACGATGGTTTTCCAAGGTTTTCCCCATCCATACTTGATGTTTCCAGTGAACATTTTCCGCTGAGGATGTGATGGAAAGACTTCGAGAGGCCAGGTTTCTTTTTGGGTGGATCCCGGAGCAAAAGGGAAGACAAAGAATGTAGACATACCCTTTGGTAAACTACCATAGCTATTGAACATGGCCATAGAAATAGTTGATTTAGCTATTAATGGTGATTTTCCATAGTTATGTTAATTTACCAGAGGGTAGACCAAAGGATTCATGCGTCATAATGAAAGAAACAATTTACAAGAAATCATCGTTTCACTATCAAAATCCTCAAATTGAGGGGGTTGGTCCTTGACACCAATCCTGGAATAGAAGTATGAAAGTTGAATGAACTCGGAGCCAAACTTCATGGCAAAGGTCTACAGTGTTGCTTTGAAGCCCTTATCACGAAGATAGCTTGGGGATAATCCCTGATCCCCAGTATGAAATAACCCCTAGAAACCATTGGAAACCTTGATTCCGTGTGACTTAGTATTTAATTATATACATATATTTACATTATTTACATATTTTTGGATGACCTGTTCATTTTTGTTGCCTCTTCTTGGTGGCAAAAATCAGGGGGCCGTTGAGGTTTGCGATGGGATTTCAAGCATTGCGGCCTGCGCTCTTCGAGATCGGGTGACGCGGCTTCAGAGATGTCGAGATGTTGAGTTGCAGTGTGGATTAAACATGATTGAACTGATTAAACATGATTAAAGCGTGAAACGTGGGGAATTGAATGGCCAAAAATGGATCAAATTGGTGGTTTCACCAGCCAACAATTGGGATTTGATGGCATGGGATTTACCCGCAAAATTCGGCTAAACCATCCATTTGAGACGGTTCAAAAACCACCAATTTGTGGTGATTTGTTTGAAGGACCAGGGGCACTTGTCTTGAAACATGATTTGATTGATTTTTACTAAGCATATGTACCCATGTTGCAATGGATTTTCCCCTCACTCCCCGTTGAAAGTCCGAAGTTTTGGGTCAATTGTCGCAGCTTTGTTTGGAACTTTGGGCTGTGAACAATTTCCGTTGCAAATAATCAAAAGCAGTGGGAAGAGTTTCAGGTGCTAAAGCTCGTCGAGACTTGGACTGAATGGCCTCTGGCTTAGAACCTTTTTTCCGTCATCCACCAGTGTTGCTTCAAGACTGCATTGGTTTCCCCAAAGCACATGTTTTCCATGGTTTCCTCTCAGGGCTCTTTTCCCTCCGCGTTTCACGTGGAATGCTCAGTGGTGGCGATGGGTCATCACCTTGACTTGCACAAACCCCAAAGAGCAATAGCAAGGTTTGGCGCGGCTGTTTACTGTACTGCAACAGTGTGGTGCTGTGCAGATAGCTTTGACTATTGACAACTGTAGGAATTTTCTAAACACACACATAGAATATCTATATATATATAATTATATATATATATATATGTATGCATCCTGCGTGTGTGCGAGTGTGCGTGTGTGTGCTTGTGATTTTATACATGTATATGAGGCTATGACATGTGATGAACTGTTGTCTGATTGATGGCCAACTTGTGTTTGTTTTTGGTGTTCTCAGATGTTGTTCCAGAAAACCCCAGCCAGGAAAGGATTGGAGGTTCGCGCCTCAGTCTGGCACGATTTCCAGGGTGAGAATTCCTTGCCTCACGGAATGGGCAAATAATGGTGATCCATGGTGTGTTTTTTGCTCTATGGCCAGCACGTAGCAGGTGAGGCCGGTGGTTTTAGATTGCTTTTTGAGTTTTAGAGTCTTATTCTAGGACGTTCGGGACACAGCTTGCGACTGTTGATTTGTCCCGCCTTTTCTTTCGGATTTCCAGGCCGTGATGTGCCACACTGTTGCGGGCGAGGGCCAGCAGGGCCAGCAGTGGCAGTCCACCACAGATCTGGCCACTCTCGAGAAGCTTGGCTGCAGGGTTGGCCCAGAAGGGCTGCATCCAGTTATCCAACATGGGAAATCTCATGTGAAGATCAATCAATGGAGATGAATATGAATGGTGTTAGATGGTATATAGCATTTATATTTACAGCTATAGTAAATTAACTGAATTATTAGCGGTGTTTTTCTTCAATGAGGAAAGTACATTATCATATCTAGATATATCTAGTATATAATGGCAATGGTTGGCTTTCCGTTGCAAGGTTCGACTATCACAGGGTTACCATAGATTTCCCGTGGTGATCAAATTTGGTCAATATTTCCCAACGTTTGCTGGTCAACATGCCTTTTTTTGTGGGTTGATGTCCCCGTTATCCCCAAACTGCCGGCTTTACCCACAGTTTTGGGTCAGTGCCGGATTTTCGGCAGGTGGTACCATTTGGTAATTTAATATAGCTATGGAAAATCGGCCCGTTTATCTACATATATTAAACATATTTAAACATGGCGATTTTCCATAGCCATGTCAAATTACATCAAATTACCAAGGGTAAACGATCCAATCTTGGAAGTATCTCCCCAAAAAAATCATGTCCCACAGCCAAGTAGCCTGCAGTTTAAGCTGGCTGCCTCAGGCGTGCTTGCCGTCAACGAGGTCTTTCAATCAAAGGTCCGACATGGAAGCGCAAGATGGCTGCCACGCTGAAGATGGTATGTAACAGTGGCACGCAATGGTGACTACAATATAGAAGTGAGTTACGATCCCAAACAAGACTCGGAATTTTCACATCAAAGTTGAAGAATAATTGATAATGGCTAACTCAAGATACAGAATGATATATGTCACTGCCCGCATACTGTACGTTGAGACTATGATCAACGGATGGATTTCCACAGTGCAGGCAGTCGCCCGCAGCTAGTGCAGCGGCTGTGCTTGTTTGAAGCATACTGGCCACCAGAAGAGCTCCAAAGCGCACCAAAACTTCCCAAGGACATGGCTGTGGGGGTTTGGTTGATCTTTTTTTCATTCAGGTTATCAACAACTTAAATTGGAAGGGGATTTAACCAGCATTACAACTTGAGGATGCAACTGTAACCAGCTGGCTGATGGTTTCTGATTTTTGATGCTTTTTGTTTGATTCCTTTGAGCCTGAAAATCGGAGGATTGCATTTGACCTATCATCATTTTTGATATGAAAGGCTCAACCACGAGGCATGGACGTTTGACCCCCTATCATAGCCCAGCAGCTTGCTGTAGCTGTTTGGAACCAGGACCTTGGGATTGATGGAAAGATTGAAGCAGGTTTGGACGGCGAGTCCTTTGACTGCGAAATGGAAGAGATGAGGCCCGGGAACTCCCCAAACAAATGCGACACCTGTTGTGGTTTGCAAACTGGAAAATCAATGGAAATCACTATTTTGGAGAAGTAAAGCATGTGGAAATGGGCAAATTTTCCATGGTAAAGACGACCAAAAAAAAACTGTTGAAGCAGCTTTGCTGAGAGCTCGGCCCCCAGGCCCTCGCTTGGATTGAGCGTGCTGCTCCTCCCCGAGCGATGGCAAGATGGTACAAAACCGCCAGAGTCCCAGTGTACCCAAAAGTATCCAACAATAGCTGAGACAATTGCACCCCAACTTGTGCCATCCATGTATGGCATGTCTAAATGTGGATCTTCATGATTTTGCGGGTCATGAGTCTTAGCATGGATGCTGCCGGCATATGATTTTTGGCGCGCAACAAAAATGCACAGGATGTTTTTTGTGTATCCGCAGATGTGTTTTTCGAGTACTGTACAGTGCTGTACTACGTGTTGCGTTTTCAGATCTCCTGTTGCTGCTGTCCTTCCGCCGAGGTCAAAACTGAAGGTCCGCAAAACGGTTGCAGCGCCAGCGCCGAGTGCGGAGCCGAGCTCAAAGAAAGCCAAGAAGGAAACGAAGGAAACGAAGGAAACGAAGGAAAGCGCCCAGAAGGAGCCAATGAAGGAGCCGTAAACCGCCACAGGTGGGTCCATGTCGGGGAACATTTTATCTCTTCATATATCTTCGAGGTCTTAAAGTGAATAGTAAAGATTTAAATCCTAGGTTTGGTGTTGAACATGGCTGAACATTGGTGCAGGTTGGGCCTTTTGGAATGACCTTGAAGGTCAACAGGCACCAACTGGCACTCAATGGTGTGATATCGGTGATGCCCTGCTGCAGGGGTTTTGGCTCGTTGAAGGTTTATGAGCCACATGAGTCCAAAGAGTTAAGAAAATGTCAGTCCCTACTGGAACACCACATGCGTTGACAGAAGACTGGGTTTCAATCAAAGCGGACATTCGGACTCATAGTTGCCTCTCATTTTTTAGAATTTTGTATGAACTCATTTCCATCAAGGATGGATAGTCACACCCTTAAAACATCTTAAACTGTGTAAGAGAAGCTCATAGTCAAACTGTACAAGCTTCAACCAACAGGGAAAAATAGGTCAAAGCGTATGAACCTTTTTTTTTTGTTGGGCTGAACATTAATGAACACCAGCTATTTTGATTTGAACAGCATGGTGTTTTCATCCCTAACCATTTGGCCAAGTAAAACTTCAAATCTTGACCTGATCCCCTTTTCAAGGGGTTCATTCATACCTCCACCTTATGTACAGATAAAGAGACGGGGGAGTTGAATCATGCTTTCTGATTTCCCATGTTTGGGGAGCTAAAGATCAGCATGTCCCTTTCTTCTTCGCTTTGGGGTTGGCATCGCAAAGTTTTAAAACCCATCCAAAACACAACTTGAACAAACATACTTCTGTATATAATCATCATCAATTATCCCATTCAAATCTTCAACATTTGAAAACAAAAAGATGATGATGCTATTGAATATGTTCCCATAGTTGCCATAGTTCCATTTGTTAACCCATTTTTCCAATACTTATTGAAGACTTCTCCCCAAGTTCAACCGAGATCTTCCACCATGGCTGTCCCGGTGCCCGGGCTTTCCCAGCGCCATGAGCTGGAACGCTTCGTGGAGCAGGAGCTGGGTGCCCATCTGGCGGCCAACTCCACGAGCTGCGTCTTTTGTAAGGCCGAAGTCGGTGGAGAAACCTGGCGGATTGAACACCGGATTTCCACCCTTTTGTTGGACGAATAAAACCAGTTTAAGGTTTCAAAGAAGTACATTGTATCCAATAAAAACGTGGGATTTGGATTTAGAAGCAACTGTAGGGGGGAGGTTATGAGATATATAACATTATATAACTTACCATTAACCACTAAGATGATGTATGGTGTGTCTCAAAAGTGGGGTATACCCCCTCAATTATGCCCAATGATGATTATATAGTTACGAGATTTCCGGAGGCCTTTATTTTTGGACAAGTCCAGTGGCGTTCTTTCAGGTAGTTTACCGATGTTAACATCAAAATATGTTCAAGGGACAATTTTTTGGGGGCTTCAGGAATGGCTGAGCCTTGACTCAGCGATGACTCATTGATGACTATAGGGGGTTTTGCACCTGCCACGGGGATGTTTTTATCCCTTCGAGGTGCCGTTCAAGGACATGGCCCACTTCGCAGGCAGCCGGCGCGAAGTGAAGGTACTCGACTGCTTGCATCTGGCGTGTGGCCGATGTTTGCAAGCCATTCTGCAAACCGATTCCAAAGAGGAAAGGCCCCTGTGTCCACTCTGTGATTCCCAGATCAAAGAGGGACACCTGGCCGTGTAAAAAGTCGGTGATTTCGATTTCTGATTTTCCCTCAATGGAACACCCACCCCAGGGAATCTGGGGAATATATTTTTTCATGTCATTTTCTTTGGGGTCCCAGCAACACCCAAGGAAACTACAACAAATTCTTATGTCATTTTGCGGAAAACCAAAGCCTCGATTTCAGAGCAGTTGGCAGCTCCGCGGACTGTATCAGTTGCGACGAATGTATCGATGCCGAACCTGCGATTCTCTACTGCACGCAGTGCGTCAAGAGGCTTTGCGCCGAATGCAGTGAACATCACCGTCGCTCCAAAGCCTCGGCATCACATTCGCTGACCAAACTGAAGGAACAACAGGAACACTCGCTTCACCGAGCTGCAATGTGTGCCAGTCACCACAGGGAGCTGGAATTCTTTTGTGAGAGTTGCAACGTGATGTGCTGCCGCGACTGTATCACAGCAGAGCATGAAACTCGGTTGTGGTTTCAAACCTGTTGTTCGATGTTGTGTTCTGGGATGATCAGAATCCACATAAATCATCATGAATTGGACGACTTTGACATACTTTGACTACATCCATGTTGTATATTTATGTAATTCCAATTTGACCTTCATAATTCACAATTACTTTGTGTGAGGGGAAGACAGAGGTGGCTCAAGAGTGAGCCCCAGGAGTCCCAGAATTGACGGGATAATTGAACTACAACTGATGGGAGAGAGATCAGAAACCATTGCTTCATGCAGTTTTCCCCTGTGAATTCTGATGAGTGATTTCACCGCAGATAAGTACAGTTTTTCATCTCAGTGAAGTTCGCCATGTAACAAAGGGTTTTTGCCATCCTTTCCATTCAAACTCCCACCGAAACGGCCAGGGAAACCTGATCTCCCCATGATCTCAGTGGGTGAATTCTCGTTTCCTGCCAGGAAACTCACGTCTACAAGATCCCCTCCCGCGGTCTGGTGGACAAGCAGCGCAAGTTGCTACAGGACCACCTCCATCAGCTTCGAAGTTTGGGCTCCAAACTGCAGGAGAGACATCAGATGCTGACCAGCAACATGAAGGCGGATGTGGATGGCGAAAAAGTTACGTTTACCCACCGGTGATGACACGTGGCTGGCTGGGAAATCCCCTATAAATGGAGGTTTTAGTGGAAAAAACATGAACAATCCTCTTGTAAATTAATTATGTTCCATTGCTACGTTTGATTACGGGAGGGTATTCAGATTGGTCATTGGTCTCGTTTACCAGACATACCACTTGGCATTTGGTGCGTTCAAAGTTCAAAGGTTCAATGATGTTCAATGTATTTTGTCCGGGTGACTCTTACATATAACTTGATGTAGTAATTAGTAAAATGACTAAATTGGGTGGACAAAATAGGGATATACAACCATCAATAAGTGGGGATAGAATCAATCAATGCAAATGGCCTCTGGCTTCAGTTGTTTCTTTTCGTTTTCCATACGCAACAAAGGGGATGATCCATCCCGAGCGACTTTCAGGCATTTGAGGATGAGCTGCATTCCTCCGCCCAAAACATTCGAAACATGGAGGTGCACGCGCTTCCAAGGGACCGCAAAAATGTATAAACATGTATTATGCTGTAGTGAACCAGTTCTAGATGCTTTCTGTGTGGAATATCTATTCCAACATTTGCCCCCTCAATGTCCCAAATGATCCTGTTTTTCACCAGTATCACTGTTAGTATTGTATATATATGCACTCTACTACTGTATGCGTGGCTCAAGGAAAACAGGTGCGATAACTTGTATCTTGCTGNGTTTTTCACCAGTATCACTGTTAGTATTGTATATATATGCACTCTACTACTGTATGCGTGGCTCAAGGAAAACAGGTGCGATAACTTGTATCTTGCTGGTTGATACTCCTGTAAAACAGGTTATCAGCCGTAAGCTCATCTTCTCTCTTTTGTAGGAATGTCTGCCCCCACTGGTGCTTCCCCAGTGGGCAACGGGTCGTCCTCCTCTGACGCTGCCATGGCACACCCCGTGACACTTCCGATTGCAAATAGTCCGTTCTCAGTTGATANGATATCAGCACCCCGCCTTCATCCGACAAATCCAGGAGTCTTAGGGAACGACGATCACTGCCTCCGTTGCAGAACGCAGTTGTGCCTTCTCACGCAGGTTTCAATCACCGTGGTTTTGTTCCCGAAGCTCCCCGGGAGGGCGGGCCG
>BGPT01000797.1:163550-233844 GCA_003297045.1 Symbiodinium sp. clade C Y103 | reverse complement strand
GCGTTCCCTCGAAGCTGTGGTGACCCTCAGCCAAGATCCTCGAATTCTCTCTGTGCAGATGATTGGCAATGGGAGCCATGACAACTACAACCTCCCGCCGTCATACAACAGAGAAATGGGAAAACACTTCACGTGGTTGGCCCAGAGAGGAATCAATGGAGTGACATCAGGGTTGCTAGCATCAGGAGGCAAATATGATGATTATCATCTCCATGATCACAGCTTCAACCGCAAGTTGGTTTTTCGTTTTCTTCGTGGAGCAGTGACATTCCATCTGAAGTACGTGGAAATTATGACCAAGAAGGCCCAACTCAGATGGTTTGCCGAAAACCTCATCGAGAGCGAACAAGATCGCCGGGAGGCGATCCGTCTTTTCCCAACGANTGGAAATTATGACCAAGAAGGCCCAACTCAGATGGTTTGCCGAAAACCTCATCGAGAGCGAACAAGATCGCCGGGAGGCGATCCGTCTTTTCCCAACGATTGTGCAGTTCCGACTGGCCCTGGCCCGCACTCAAGAGGTCATGATGGCACTTTCTCCTCAGGAACGTACCGCGACGCCTGCTGNGTCTTTTCCCAACGATTGTGCAGTTCCGACTGGCCCTGGCCCGCACTCAAGAGGTCATGATGGCACTTTCTCCTCAGGAACGTACCGCGACGCCTGCTGTGTGGGTTCTGCCGGGATCCAAGAAGCGGAGCAGGAAGCCACTCGGGAGGGTCGGCCAGAAGCTCAGAGTTTTACTGATGCTGAGATGGCATCCATCGTCCCTGTTGACCCAAGACTGGAGGATGCGGAGACCGAGGAACAACGTGGTCGACTCTTCCTTCAAGAAGATCTTCAACAGGCTCAGGACGATNCCCTGTTGACCCAAGACTGGAGGATGCGGAGACCGAGGAACAACGTGGTCGACTCTTCCTTCAAGAAGATCTTCAACAGGCTCAGGACGATGGGTTCTCGATTGCCACCATTGAGTCGATCGAACTGCCTGACGAGGGCACTGACACGGAGGCCGACGTTGAGATCGTCCCGGATGTCGACAATTGGGACGTGATTGACCCGAATGCCAAGGCTCTCACGAACCCATTCGACGAGAAGGTCAAGNTGAGATCGTCCCGGATGTCGACAATTGGGACGTGATTGACCCGAATGCCAAGGCTCTCACGAACCCATTCGACGAGAAGGTCAAGGAGGACGAGATCCAAGAGGAGCGCAAGAAGGAGGTCGAAGATTTGAACAAGATTCTTTCAATGACTTCTGCCTCTGCGATGCTCTCGGGAACGAAGGCCGATGACGACACCTTCACCAGGATGGAGGGTTCAGTGACCGTTCACCCCTATATGGAAGGATCAGTTGAAGTCATTCCCATGGAGGTTGATGAAAAGTCTGCCAAGNACCTTCACCAGGATGGAGGGTTCAGTGACCGTTCACCCCTATATGGAAGGATCAGTTGAAGTCATTCCCATGGAGGTTGATGAAAAGTCTGCCAAGAAGTCCGATGATCCTGAAGTCACTGGGACCGAGGCTGATGCTCCTCGGAAGGGTGAGCCGTCTTCTTCTTCTGCACCTGAGGCCAAGACCGACCAACCAGCTTCTTCTGAGGTTGTTGATGATGAGGCCAAGACTGATCAGCCTGCTTCCACTGATGTTGTCAATGTTGAGAGCTTCAGAGCCTATCGATGTTGACAAGCCAGCTGGAAAGCCGGCCGAGAAGGCGATGCCGAAGACGGAAAAGAAGAAGGCCCCTGAGAGCAAGCCTATGCCCAGGGCAAAAGCTCCAAAGCTTGATGCTGAGGTCGACAAAGCTCTCAAGAAGNCCTGAGAGCAAGCCTATGCCCAGGGCAAAAGCTCCAAAGCTTGATGCTGAGGTCGACAAAGCTCTCAAGAAGCTTGAGGAGGCCACAGAGGCAGCGGAGTAAGCGGTGTGGCTCGACCCCGATGACATGGCCCATCGCATCCCCAAGGAGTACGTCGGCAGTGGCAGAGCTCGCTATGTCTCCACAAAGTTGTCCTACTTGCTGCGTGGACATGCGATCGAACATGGGAGATTGTCACCAGAGTTTGACCCCCTTGAAATGTGTATGGACTTCGATGAAACCCTCAAGATCATGAATCGGTACATCGTGGGTGTGACCNGAGAAACAACGAAACGAGGAGATTTCAAATCAAGGTCACAAAACCAGATTTACCCGATGCAACCTGGAAGGGTTTGCCGTGGAAGGTCATCAAGATCAGAGCCATCCAGGGCCATAACAAATCTGTTATGAGTCATGCGAAGTTGTCAAATGTGGTGAAAAGGGTATTCACACTTGACCCCACTTTCAAGAAGGAAGATTTGGATGGCAACAAGTTTCCCATGTGCAACCTCCGCCCTGACTTGGTCCCCGATCTCATGAAGGATTTGCCTCGAGTCATTTATCACAGTTGTGATAGATCGGCAATGGTGAAANTTTCCCATGTGCAACCTCCGCCCTGACTTGGTCCCCGATCTCATGAAGGATTTGCCTCGAGTCATTTATCACAGTTGTGATAGATCGGCAATGGTGAAAATTGTGGAGCACGGCCTGATTCCCGGCGGCTGGCCACAGCATACTGGGCGGGCACACAACCACTTTATTTCATCACACCCTTGGGACGTGGGAACCAAGAAGCTCGCGGGAACGCGAGCCGGTAAGCAGTACTACATGTGCTTCGACACCGAGCTCGTCGTGCAAAGTGGCNCCCTTGGGACGTGGGAACCAAGAAGCTCGCGGGAACGCGAGCCGGTAAGCAGTACTACATGTGCTTCGACACCGAGCTCGTCGTGCAAAGTGGCTGCCGCTTGTTTCAAACGGATCAAGCAATCCTGATCGAGCCCAGACTGGATCTCCAACGAGTGCCTCATCTGTTGCTATGACGCCATCAACAGAGAGTTCGCTTGGGTGAACCGGTCCTTCGAGTTGACTCGCAANTACAATTCCAAGATGAAGGAAGCCAGAGAGGAATCTCGGCCGAAGCGTGAAGCACTCATCGAGAGCACCATCGCTACGGCAAAGAACAAGCTCAGAGATCACCTCCAAAGCCACATTCTTCAACCCGGACATATGGAGCTGACTAACTCTCCCGTTAAGCTTCCTCCTCTGAAACGTCGCCGTGAAGGAAAGGATGGCATCAGTCTTGATGAAATCGAACTTCCTTCAGGCTATTTCGGAGCCTTGTCCTTAGCCCAGACAATCAGGAAGGGAAAAGGCAAGGGCAGAGGAAAGAAAAGCTACCCGGGAGGGAAGGCCACTGAGAATTCCAGGAACCCTGATGACTACATCTTCAACCGAAAGATTGAGATGAAGCAAGTGCCTTGTCACTTCTGCCAGGCTGACAACATTGAGGGCACGCACAAGTGTCAAAGCTGCTTTCGATGGCTTGTCGGATGGACTGACGGCAGAATTGCTACTGAGGTATGCCGCCTGGAAAGAACGGCCAAGATGAACAATGGGATCTTCGCCCTCGACAAGATCGACTTCGAGAAACAGCCAAGGGCCCAGAGAGTCTCGGATCGAACCAAAGCAGACCAGAGGCGTGCAGGGAGAAGCAATTTTGGCAATGTCAAAGATGCTGCATCCACGCATGCCGGAAGGTATGCCAAACTTGGTTTTACCAGCATTCGAGATCGCATGGAGAGGGACCCCTACTATCTGTTCAACAACGCAGTGGCCCAAATCACACCTGACTGTTGCGATTTCCTTGAGGTGATTGCCAAATGTCTTTCTCCAGATTTTGGACGGTCACGTGATGCAAGGGAAAAGCAGCAGGGAACTGGTGTCAGTACACGACTTGTGTTTATGCCCGATGTGGAAAGAGACATCAGAAAGCCTCTCGACGTCACAAAGNGATGCAAGGGAAAAGCAGCAGGGAACTGGTGTCAGTACACGACTTGTGTTTATGCCCGATGTGGAAAGAGACATCAGAAAGCCTCTCGACGTCACAAAGGAAGCAGTGGTGGCCCACTATGCCAGGTTTTTCTCTCTTGCTCAATTTGCGGTGCTCACCACCGAGATTTTGAAAGCTCGAGGGGAACCTCAGCCACTTCTTNGCAGTGGTGGCCCACTATGCCAGGTTTTTCTCTCTTGCTCAATTTGCGGTGCTCACCACCGAGATTTTGAAAGCTCGAGGGGAACCTCAGCCACTTCTTTATGGATGGGCTGGATCAATGCTAGTCATCGATCAGCCGACTGCCCAGGACTGCTTCTTCGACTTGGTGGACTTCGCCAAACGTCAATGGAATGAGCAGTACAACAACTTCAATGGGCTCAACTACAGCCATGAAGAAGAGGCCACTGCAAGTGATGTCAAGGACTTCCCACTCGCCAAGAGTCGAAAATACACTGAGTCGCGAGAGGGTGTCCACAGAGACTTCGATCCAGTCGCTCGACGTGAGGGAAAAGGAAAAGGGAAAGGCAAAGGAAAACGTGAGCTGCGCCCAGCCTTTGAGAGAGCAGTTGAATGTTGGTCTTGTGGACAGTATGGTCACCGATCTTTTGAATGTCCCAACACCCAATCCCAATGGGGTGGTTGGCAGTATGGTCGCCGTGACTACTGGTCGCAGGGCTATCAACGCCGCTCGGGAGGGCAGGCCAGTTGGGACTATGGAGGAAGTTGGGGCCAGACATATGCCCGTCAGCAGCCCAATGCAGAATGGGGTGGAGGATCTTCCAGCGCTGCTCCGCGCAGCCCGCCTGGACCACCACCTGCTTCATCATCGACGGCTGCTACGGCATCAGCTCCGACCTCCGATGACCCGGTCGTTCCTTTGCTTCCCAGCGTCCCGATCGTCCACGAGGAATATACTGAGATCAACGGCATGCCGCATACTCGGCAGCAGCTAGCAGACGGTNGCTTCCCAGCGTCCCGATCGTCCACGAGGAATATACTGAGATCAACGGCATGCCGCATACTCGGCAGCAGCTAGCAGACGGTAGTATCCACTACATTCCGTGGTAGGCGTAGACCTGTAGAGTCTTTCTATGCCTGCCGGAAGGTGTGGCCAATTGAGCGGATCTGAACCCAATGGATTATGAGTTGCATTTGCACTACATGTGTCCATTTCAAATGTGAAATCTTTTGCTGTCCAAGTGGTTCCAATCGATTGCAATTTGCATCCGATCAAGTCATTTTGCATTGGCCTGTGTACAGTTGNCATTTCAAATGTGAAATCTTTTGCTGTCCAAGTGGTTCCAATCGATTGCAATTTGCATCCGATCAAGTCATTTTGCATTGGCCTGTGTACAGTTGACGCGTTTTTAGAGTGGCCTTTTCTGAATGTTTCCGATGTCCATGGCATTTGAATGGAGTGGTAATGCTCCCTATGCCTTGGCGGAAGCCAGGCCATTATGCTTTTGTCTGACTGTCCCATGCCAGTGCCGACGATCAAAAGTGTTGCATCCGAGTGTTTGCCTCATGCATCCGTTGTGAGACTACCTGCATACGAAGTAGAGTTGACAGTGATGTACATTTCGTTCGCCCAGGTCACTTTGTCCTGGACTTTCACTTGCTCTCCGCTCTCCGTTAACACTGCGGGGCGGCGGGGGGTGTTTTTCACCAGTATCACTGTTAGTATTGTATATATATGCACTCTACTACTGTATGCGTGGCTCAAGGAAAACAGGTGCGATAACTTGTATCTTGCTGGGCAAATATACCATAAATGGAGCATGTCATTGGGATGGGATTTCCGCACTGGTTGGGTCTTCGCGAGCTAAGCCATGGCAAATTGTCCCATCCAAAGGTTAATTATATCATAAATATGAAATATGTCATACGTTATTGTAAATGGACGACAACCCCAGCCCCTCTATTTTCGCTATTGTTCTGCAAAAAAGTGTTGTCTTGCATGCGAGAACTTCCCCAGTGCCCAACAGAGATCCCTCTGAGTCAGTCCCTGTTAGGCACAGGTGAAGGATGCCTTGCATGAAAGGAGAGGCCAAATCCTGGACGAAGTCGAATCCTTCCGTGCTCGGCAGCAGCAGAGCTATGAGCGGCGCAGGGCCTCACTGGCGTCCACCATGTTGACGCGATGGCGGGCCATCGACTTTTTGGAGAAGGCCGAGTAGGGGAGTGGTAAGAATGAGGAAATTATTGCATCCAAAAATATCAAAACCATGTTTGTTTCCGCAAGAACTGCAGTATACTGGGACTAGACAGGTGCTGGACACACAGTTGGTAAACTCAGTCAACTGCAGAAATCCCTAGAAATCCCTTTGCCAATGTTTCATCATTCCCCAAAGAAACTCATCATAGCACCAGGTCTTAGCCCGTGGCACCAACTGTGAAGTGCTGCTGCTCACGGGCTACATCTCGGCCCAGCAGCTCTTGGGGGACGACGTCCTGGCCTCAAAGGTGGCGGAGTTGGCCCTGGCCTCAGCCATCCATCCGGAGCAGCTGGCCCCCCTGGCCTGGTGTGGCGACGTGGCGGCCGCAGCCAACGCCATCTCCGTGTCCATGACGGCGGCCGCGGCGGCCTCCTGGGTGAAGAAAGAGGGGGAAGAGGCTGGCTGCCTGGCAGATTTTCAGAGGATTTTCTTTTGACTATCAGTTTTTACTTTTTTATGAAAGAAGAGCACTACACACAAACAGTTATAAACACCTTAATTAAAGATGATATGTGTATTATGTGATGATGCCTGATACCTCCATGAATCGTTTCCATGGTTGGAGATTTCGTGGGGGATGGCTCAACCACCACTGAGGCTCGGCTTATTCCCGATGCACTTCCGATGCTGCCCGGGACCGGCAGGATGAGCTCGAAACCCCTGAACGGGTGGAACGAAGAGCAGCGGAACAGGAGGATTCTCCTCCAAAGGTGGGAAGAAACCCAGAAGACAAGGATCCAACTGCCAGGTGTCGTGAGCCACGGCGCGAGGTGAAAAAGTTAGCCCTGGCCGATGCGGTGATGAAGAGGAAGGGACCACAAATGCCACAGCCACGCGCACAGGCACCACAACAGCCGCAACCCATCTCGATCTTTGATGCACTAGAAGTGTCGCCTGGTACCAGCTCGAAGCTCCAAATCAAACGGCTTGGAGGAACAGGTCCCAAAATTGGTTCTGTAATTCTGTAATGTTTGATGCTGTCTTTTCCATCTACACACCGAAAATCGTTCGACCAAAGATTTGATCGATCAAACTCCTGTTGAATTCATGTTTAGCTTTACAGGATTTCATATTTTTGACTAATCTATGTTGATTCGTGCAGTCAACCTTCATCACAACCACTTCAACATACAATGCTGCTTGCATGGGGTGGGACTGAAAATAGAGTATATATACTATATACTTCCAACATTTGACGCTTTATCAAGTTTATCATCGCGTTTTAAATGAAACGATGGAAGTTTTGGGCAGAGTCCCAGAAAATTCATCCATTAAAACTCTGAAACCAGTCCATTTCACCCCCAGACCCCCATGGATCCCCAGACTCGCCAGGATCCCCCGTCCAAGCTTACAGTGACAAGGAAATTCGGGAACAGGGTCTGGGTGCTGTTCGTGCCGTGCTGGGCTTGGAAGGTGATGAATTGGGCTGTTTTCGGTCGCCCTGTGGCATGGCCATCGACTCCAGCCGACTGTTCGTGGCAGACACCTTGAATTGTCGGATTCAGGTCTTTAGCACACTGGCAGTTGAATGGAGCTTTCAGGTTTTCATATTTCTTTTTGATGGTTTTCGAAGGTGTTTGGCATATCCCGGCAAAAGGTGCTTTCGATGCCAAACATATGGGCCATTGATTCACATTCTGAGGAATTTGTTTCAACATCCTCCTCTGATTCAATGGGGATGCTGACTTCAAGCTGTTTCTGTCTAAAGATGTCTAAAAAGTGTGAGGATGATCCCCATTGACTTCACCTGACTCATAGTTTTTCATGTGATTTGTGGCCACCAGGCAAGCTCACCTTACAACCTCTGGGCGTTGTGCGACTGCACGAGGACTGTGACGTGACCGGTTTCAGTGCCCCCAGCGGTTTGTGCTGTGCCGAAGCCGATGGACAAACCACGTTGATCGTCGTGGAGTATAACCTGGACAGAATTCTGAAACTGCACCTGGGAAGCGGGACCTCCGTAACGGCCATGTCTGCGCAGGAGTTGGTGGCAAAAAGATCCCATGAAGATGGGGGATGGGGCTTGGGAAAATTCTTGGATGTGAAACACTGAGGATTTAAAATTAGAGTTTCAGCTGCTTTGTTGGAATTGATGGACAAAGATTTTGCTGCAGCACGTTGCAATTCATGGGGTGCTCGCAGGATCTCGTAGGTGTTGATGTTTTAGAAGGAGTTGTGTGACCTATCTATCTGTCCACAGCAACCAGACTTTCTTTTAATACACGATTCTTCTTGGCGATAGCGTGAAACCACCGACCAGATTACCTATCCGACCTATCCATTGTTATCTTATCGGACAATATCGGATATGACATGCCAGGCCATTGAAGACTGTTGAAGAAAGTGCCTTAGCCCCCAGGAGCTTGCTCCGCACACACTCTATGGGCCCTTTGGGGCATCCTTCTCATTAGGTCGAGTGGTGGTGGCAGACAGTTGCAACCATCGATGCCTGGTGTTGACCCTCAATGGGCAGGTGCTCTTTGAATTTGGAAGTCGTGGCTTCGGCCCTGGGCAGTTTGAGTCGCCCGAATGTGTGGCCGCCTTCCACGATGGCTACATTGCGGTCAGTGACAAAGACAACCATCGCATTCAGGTCTTCAATGAAAATGGGCAGTTCCACCACTTTATCCCCAAAGATTGGACAGCTTCGTACTTTGATCCACTGAAGCCCGGCTCCCTTCTGGGTCCAATGGGTATGTGCGTCGACCGCCACGACCGACTCTTTGTGGCCGACTGCGGTAGCGATCGCGTCCAGATTTTTAGTCGAGAGGGCGACTTTTTGTGGTGCTCACCCACCAAGCCGGACTCGGCCGCTGGCTTTTGGTTTCAGTCACCCACTGCCATGGCTGCGGATGATCAGGGTCTAGTTTATGTGGCATCCGACCACTGTGTACAGGTGTTCTGAAGAGGGCACAAGGCACACATGTCTATCCATTTCTTAGTCAATTACTGTCAATTATGACAATTATGTGTCGCCTCTTTTTCAGCGGCCATTCATGATGCAAGTCAAATTGAATGACAGTCCGTTTCACACAAACCAGAAAGACCCACCTAGACCATAGTCAACAAAAGGCAGGGTGGGGGAGCATCATTGATCCAGTTTAAGATGTTTTCACTTCTCAGCCATTGGATTACTACAACTATGACCCACTGCGCTCAGATATGGACAGGAATTGATGTGACCTGAAGAGGTGTTTGCCTAACCCTAGGGAGACCTTGATCAGTGAGCAGAGGGCAGATGAATGGAAGACCCGAGAGAGGACGTGATGGCTCCACATAGCGCAGTTTTACAAAAATTAGCATCTAACGATGCTTAATGATCATTGTCATGGGTCAAGGTGGTAGAACATTGTGTGACTGAAATGCATGCTTACACCTTTTACATCCTTTTACCTTCACGTGCGCTATAGAAAGCCGAAAGGACATTTACCAAGTTTGAGATGAACTACGACATCCACTTCACGAGAACCAACATAGTGGACAGAACTCCTAAATGGATAAATGACATATTCTATAGATAGATGCTACAATAGGATCGACAGTTAATGTGATTCCATTTCGCCAATCCACCGGATTTTCCGTGGGATGTTCCGATTTTCCATAGGAGAAGTCACCTGAAGAGCTGCGTCGTGAAAGGCTGCGACAAGTCGAGGTGCTGACCGGATTTTATTGGATTCATTGGGATCTTCGCTGGTTTTGTCGATGATTTTTGTTCATAGGTTGGGTCTAGTCGGTATACATAGCATATCATAGCATTACATATAGTGACTACAATACAATTAGTTTTTTTTGCTTGATTTAGGCCGCTATTAATTGATAGGAAAATCAACATGGAGACCAGAATTGTGCCAGAGTGTTGGCACCCTTTAATCGATCCCCATTTCGTAATTACATCTTCCAGACGGAGTTGTAGAGCCTAGGGCCTAGGCAAGAATCTGCAGGAAACCCACGTCATTTTGAGTCATCGAAGTGTCTATAGTGTAGCCGTTCCTTGAAGATCCTGTGGGCTTGAAGTGCCCAATGAGAGACAACATGAACGAGTTGCCTTAAACATGTTGCGTGCAGACCAGCAGTGATTCGTGACATTTTGTGACGAAACAGCTCCATCTTATCTGACTTGCGCAGCACGATACAGGCAGCCTGCAGAGTGCCAGTGAACATGGGAAGCTGATACTCATCAAATTTGCATGGATCCTTTTCCTGTGCTTACCTTTTTTTTTCCTTCCTCAGCAGTCTACGCATTGATTAATTGTGCATAATTGTGCCATCAATTCCCAAGTTTTCCCCTATAGCCTAAAGTCCCTTTTTCAGTATCCACCCTAGAAACCACTTGGTTTTGTACTGGATCTCTTCATGTTCGGATGGGAACGATGGGCGGAATTTCTGGGAAATTGAGTTTTGGGGGATGAGATTCCTCAAGCGGTGAAGAGCCTGTCCGCGCCCTCATGCCTGCGCCCCCTTTCCTGTGCCATGAGTGCACCCGGAAACTTGCGGCACCTCGGCCAAACATGATTTCCTGAAGAAGATATGTTCTGTTGCTATGGGGTGGTTCCCTAAGATGGAGGTGTCCCAAATCATCCAAATGTTCACCATTTTAGTATTGAAACCCATGGTGACTGGGGGATCCCCCATTTTTAGGAAATCCCTATTTGTTGCAAGGCTTTCTTGAGTCTTTGCTAAGGGCGTACCTTTTATATCCTTTTATTGTTGTTGAACCATGTTGAACCTTGAACATCGGGGAGGGGTCGAGCTCGGGCGGTTTTTGCAGGTCCAGGACCAGCACACGAAGCCCATATCCCAAGGTTTTCGAAGCTGTTCAACGTCGAAGATGTCGCAAGTTTGCTGGCGCATTTTGCCGGACCCAGCTACTTGGCGTATGCAGCGTAGCTGCTAGCACTGCTGTGGCAGCTGCTAGCACTTAGCTTATGCTGGGATTACATGGGCTTGGGTGGGCTTAGTAGTCTTGTGGTATGGGTAAGATCTGGTGATGTGTCAAGGTGTCTTTTGGACAGGGTAGATCCTTTTTTCGTCTCAATATCTCAGTACTGCGGTTTTAACCCTCAAAGGTTTGAGAAGAATCCAGCCTCCAACATTTCCACCCAAGACCAGACACCGAAAATACGAGTTGCTGTTCCCCCAAATGATCTTCCGATTCTCTCTTTGGTTGGTGAGGAAGCCGCGAGCTGAGCTTTGGGTATCTAGGGGAGCCAAAGGGCTATCACCAGCGTTTGCCAAACATCCCCATTGCATGGTCCCAGATATGTGATTTCATCCCCTACTAAACCAGGGTTTGTGTGGGGTGTTTGATATTAGGGTGAAGGGATTATAGAAACCACCTACGAGTTACCCTGGGGTAAACTAACAGTTCAATGTGGAAAATCCAACATGAATGCAGATCATTTTCCAAACCGGGTTCCCCATGGGTTTTCCACATCCATGTTAGTTGACCCCTAGGGTAAGCAGCCCAGGCTCGTTGAGGCGCTTCACTGGCACCTCTGTAGCCGCTGCTCAATGGACCAGAGAGGCGCGTTAGCGGCGTGATATCAATGGGATTTCCTCAGCTGAACTTGGGATACCGAGCGGAAAACAAATATGAAAACATAGGATCAGGATGAGGAAGTGTGCGGATTAATCTATTTTAAGTTTGACTTTGGTTTGGTGAAACTGGATGATTTGGTGAAAAATCAGTCATGAAAGTAGATCATTTGCTTAGCTCCCAAGTGAGATCCCACGTGGCTTCCCAGCCCAAGGGTGAAGCCAGGCATAAATTTGTCCCATGTCTTGTGCCCTGTAATTTAACATAGCTATGGAACATGGCCCATTTGAAGGTGATCTAGCCATTCAAAATAGTGATTTTCCACAGTTATATTAAGTTCCCAGTGGGTAAAACTCATTAAATCCCATTGAGTCACCATAAACCCTAGTTGATCCCCTCAAACCCCATTAAATCCCTCTTAAGTCACCATTAAATCGCACAGTTCGGATAGCCTATGATAGACTGGGGGGGCTGAGAGTCGGCGTGGCGTGGGCAGATGGCAGGCCCTACCATTACTCAGCACAAAATGTGCTGGATCAATCTATGCCCCTTGGCCTCCAGGACGAGAGACATCAGGTAAGACCAATCACGACATGAATTGGTGACACACCAAGATGCATCAACAAAAACCTACAATTAGCTTATAAAATAAGAATAACAATAATAATAATGATAACAATAATAACAACAATAGTAATAGTAATATATACATTATATATATATACACATTAAATCTATATATATATTATACATATAAATATAGATAATGTATGTATTGATAAAGACTTGCATGAAATTGTATGCATCAAGATGCAATAATACATCAGGATAAATCAAGATACATCAAGACACTGCAAGAAACATCACAACCTTTGCTACATCAAGAATCCTCAAGGTCCATTAAAACAGACATTTCCGATAGATATTTGGATCTCAAGAGATATCATCTCACTGCGTCCCAGGTGTGCGGCGGGTACTGTGGGCCCCTGAAGCTAAATTCGGCGGAGCGCTTTGACGTTCTGGAAGAAAGCTGGGAGAAACTTCCCATGATGCTGGAGGCGACGTCTCGTTGGTTGTGCCAAAAAACACAATGGAATATATACCCTCTGGTCATTTAACGTAGCGAACCGAAAAATCACCATTGTCATATAAATACCTGAATCAGTAAATCATCATGAATCACCTATAAATGGGCCATTTTCCATACTAGTAGCTATGTTAAAGAACCATGGTTGAGTAGCGGATTGACATGTACTGTATGGACCCATTTAGGGTGTGCTTAGTATTAGTGCGATGGGATCAGTGGGGAATATGGATGTACGATAAATATTACTGTAACCACAACTGGGAATGGGGAATATCGGGTTACAACCCATTACATTGTCATTGAATACCCTTCGGCAATCAAAGATGGCTAGCTGGCAAATCCCCAAACTAAGTGGAGCTTTTCATGTGAAACTACATCTATAAATGGGTGGATTGCCCATACTCATGTTTGATTGCTGGAGGGTAACCACGAGGTACATGATGGCAAAGGGTACAGCACATTGGGAATTCACCCCAAACCCAACATCCACGAAAAAAACAGCCTTTCAGCACCAATTTGAGGAGTTCATCGAAACCCAAAATACGATTTAACCAGCGTTTAACCAACAAGGTATTGGATCCGACAAGACATGAAGACTTAGCCAATGTAGCCAAAAGTCAACTGTGGCCGCCAAGAATTGGGGAATATCCCAACCAACAAACCATCGCGAATCATAATTTTGCCAAGAAAATTGACGGTACATCTGCATATGTTTGCCTGTATGTACATGTGCAGATTCACGCACACGCACACGCACACACACACACACAGACAGATACAGTGTATGTAGCATATATATATAATATATATATATATACATACATTAAATATGAATATAAATATATATATTTATATGTATACATACACGGTTATATAACATATATATATATATACACACTTGTTTATTCATCTATTATTTGTAGATCATGCACTTAGTCTGCATGTGTGTGCTTTGTGAACCATGAAATCCAACATTCTCGGGTGCATGGCTGGAAAGCCACAGGTTCGCTCCGGGCCTGCTGCGGCATCTTTGGAAGGCAGGGTTGTGGCCGGGAGACCCTCTGTAGGTGGATGGTTTATATGGGTTACCCTCTGTGTGAATCAAACATGGCCAGCTGGGGAAATCCCCTAGAAATTAGCATTTATATAAATAGACCAATCATTGACTAACTGGTGGATTTTCCAGCACGCCATGTTTGGTTGCCTGATGGCAAAAAGTTATCAATCAACCAATTGCTAGTTTTCTGGGCCTGGAATGTTATATAGCCCAAAAGCAGCGGCCAACACCTGGGCCAAATTGGCAGTTTTGGGGGCCTGGATAAGCTGGTTGATACTCTGATGCTAAGTGGGGAATATATCTTTGGATTCACATGATGTATCCCATGGCTAGTTGATCCACGTAAACAAGCTGATGCAAGTCCAACAGGCATCAGAAGTTTTGTAAAATGCCTCTCTGCGAGGTGATTTCTATGTCTTTGGCACCAATTCCAAAACGGGGATCGCCACAGCAGAGCGTTATGTGCCCCTGGGCAATGAAGCAGCCGCGTTTGGAACAGGAGTGGGGTGATAGACGTTTGGAGACCTCACACCACCCAAATTGCTGCATCCCATCCAGCACATACAAAAGCAACCCTTCAAAATGGACAATTTGCTGCAAGGAGACTAATCTCATTGCTGGTTTGCTGCCAATCCTGTAGTACCACATCCCGCTTTATCCAACTTGTGTTCATATCTGGGCGGTATCCTCCAGTTAGCGGCTTACAACACAAGTATATCACTATTAAAACTGGACTAGTCAACTAGTCCTTACCCTACTCCCAATTGAGGTCAAAAACCCACAGACCAGGGCGAACCATCTCCTCCCATCCAGCCCTTCCCGAGGCCACCTTTTGGGCGCTGGGAGGCCCTACCTCTGATGCTGCAGGGCAGGGAACGTCCGGCCGCCGTGGCGCTGGGAGGAAGTCTCTACGTCTGCGGAGGTCTGCAGAAGGCGTTCAACCGCTGCGTTCCACCGCTGCTGGTGGAGCTGTTTTTTTGGGGGTTATACTTGTACTACTATGTACATCCATGTACTAGCATGTACTACCATGTGCTACCATGCGCTACCATGTGCTAGCATGTGTGATATCATGTGCTAGCATGTATAGCGGCTTATCATAATCCAAGAGCTGGGAATCCTGTCCTTAAGCGACAAGCGTATAAGGGAATGAAAGAGGGTCTTGTTTTGAAGACTGCTCATTGGGGTTTGTACAAAAGTGTCACGCTCCCAACACCCAGCGGTTCAAAAATCATCGTTCCCAAGTAAGTTTGCAATCTTGGGGCATCCCATACCTTGTACGCCAGTCTCATCAGTTGGCCAAATATTGTCCCATACCTTGTACGCCAGTCTCATCAGTTGGCCAAATATTGTCCCTGCCATTTTTTTGGCATTGTTTCGGGGAGCCCTTGCCTTGTCTCCGCTGATGCCAAAGATGAAACCGAAGCAGCTAAGTAGCATCTGTTCTTTTTGGCCTCAAACACCATTGCAGGCTATGTACTTCTATATGACTTCTTGGAGGTAGCCAAGAGCAACGGCCAGATTGACTTTGGAACATAGAGTCATTGTTTTCAGCCTGAACCGGACGCCTTGACATTCCCCTGCCCTCATGAAATATGCAGGCAGGTTTCAGTCTCCCACTTGGGACGACCGGAGATCTATCCCCAACACATCGCAAGCGAAATCCAGTTGTAGGAACTACAATCCGCTTCTAAAGTTTGCATATAAAAACTAGTAACCAGTGTAGCACAGTATAGGATGCAATATATTCAAAAGATGGGGAAACTCCAGGAAACTCCCAATAGATGGAAGATCGTGGAAGATGTTCTTTTTTTTCAGGATGTCATCCAAGATCTAAACCTCAAAATTGCCAGGTTCCCATTGACTACTGGTCACCCCTGCTACTAGAAGGAACCTTCTAGGGAAGTGCAGACCCCAAAAAAGATGAAGCCCTATACACATGACATAAATAAACATCAATAAACATCAGGATCATTAGGAGATCATTAGGTCATTAGGAATCACTGAAATCTTGTCCTGGGGCACAAGATAAAGTCCCAACAGAAGTAACGCATTTAGTGACCAAGTGCTTCCGGGTGCAGTTGAGGTTACAAATGGGTAGCTGTGGCCATGATTATAGGTGCCCCATAGGTGCCCCATAGGTGCCCCATAGGTGCCCCATAGGTGCCTCATAGGTGCCCCATAGGTGCCGCATAGGTGCCCCATAGGTGCCCCATAGGTGCCCCATAGGTGCCCCATAGGTGCCCCATAGGTGCCCCATACCTCAACAAGGGGTTAAAATATGTTCAAATATGTTAAAATGCCATAGTTCTAGCCATTAAGATCACTTTTGGCCTGCAGCCCCAAGAGTATGGAATCACCCACGGTCGGAGGAAACCGAGATTTTCGCCCTGCTTCAGTCCATGGAACGGCTGCGTTTGGATGGTGAAGGGGTTTGGGAGGCGCAAACATTGCGCTGTCACCGGGTTGGCACAGGAGAATATGCAGAAAATAGTCTATCTATATACCATATTTAGTACATCTATGATAGTATGATATATATATATATATACATAACTATGTTTATAATACAACATAGGTAATGATAGATGATTAGTATATATATCTATATAATATTTATGGATATATATATATATATATGACATACATGTAGATAACTAGACATGGAGATACAGAGATATAGACCATGTAACAGCAAGAACTGGGGATGCTGATGATATTGGGCCGACATTTACAGAGCCATATGTACACTATCTATTGGTCTATCTATCTATCCATCCATGGATGCAAAAGTATAGGATTTCAAACGTCACCCACCAAGAGTTTTGGGAGAGGATCCCCCTCCCCAGGCTCAACCAACGATGTTGGAGCCTCGCGACAGTCCTGCAGCAGCTTCCCTGGGAAGAAACTTGCACCATGGCCGCGCCGCCATGGCCCAGGGCAGGTGGTTCAACTGACCTGAAACTGGCCCGGAAGATGCATCTATAAGCAGCACAGGCAAGGTCTTTGATAGATTTAAAGAGGTAAATTAAATCATGGTCTATATGTGCATAAAGAGATCTGCAAGTTATAGTAAATCATTCTAGCTCACGATTCATTTCCTATTAAAGCTTTAGGTTTTTTTCGCTTTGCATCGTTCGCTGAGGTACATATGCGGTGGCGATGGCAACTCGAATCCGAAGGGGTCCGGGGATCAACTGGGGTGTACAGCAAAACTACCAGTAAACAATTGAACCATGTGGGTCCGTGGTATCAGTGTTGAATTAAAACTGACGAGTATGATTTTGGGACAAAGTACCATGGGCTTCTCAAGGGACCTACGCAGAAACTGGTGGTCACTTTGGATGGTCTGGTGGGGGTTAACTACCAATTGGGATGACCAACTCAAGAACATTCCTGAAGACTTCGAAGTATGCAACCGCCATTGTTTTAAATGTACCCAATATGCTGCTGTTGGCCCTGGTTGACTTCTGATCCGAGGCCTCCAGTTCCAACCTTTGAACTCTGTGGAACGCTTCAACGTCGATGAGCAAATTTGGGAGGACAGCGGACAGAACCATGCTGTTCAGGTTTGTGAACATGTCACTTGCTAGTCAGAATAGATTCACTATTTTCACTTAAATTGCTCTTTTCAATGGAATGTCTTGAATAGTTGATAGTTAGTTCTGTAAACATCAACATTGGTGCTAGTTTAATTCCATCATTGTCAGCAAAGAGCAACAAAGATCTTTGGCAGCTTTTCAATCTTTGAAGTGCGGCCCACAAGTGCGCCCAATCAACTCCTGGGCATTTGGGGACTAAATAAACCTGAGATACACAGATGATGTGGGTATGTAATCCAATGTTAAAAACGTACCATTTGGGGATTGTTAAAATCCCACCCATGAGATCTGGCTGCGCCACGGCTTGCTAGGCGCTTCCTCCTATGTTTGAGAGACGTTCCGGAGCGGCTGCTGCAGCCCTGCATGGACAGATCTATGCGGGACTTCTCAGTGACAACTGGGTGGTCAAAATTGGGGTGTCGATGGATCCACAAATGGCGATCATTTGATAGATACTTTTGGATGTACAGAACTATGTATTTTGAAGATTCGACTCATTTGGTTGGCAATTTAGACCCAGGCAACCAATTGAACGCCACATCACGGTGAAAAGTGGGTTGATCAATTGGGGCCAAATTCTTTGGGCCATGGGGCCTACATTTCCAAAACATGGAGGCGGGTGAAACGCGGCCTGAACAATCCCTGAACGAACAGGTTTGTGGTGGATCAGATGGCGTCCGTCACTTGCGCTCTGTAGCCTCTTGGTTATTCTTGCAAGGCTACAGATAAAACGTGCCTGTTGCATGTTTCAGGATGACTATGAGATACTATGGCCTACTATGGGACACCTGACATGCACAGTCTTTTGATGTTCTTAGTCTAAATGCGATCCAATTAGATGGTCAATGCGATCCGGCAGAATGACGAAATCATGACGAAATCATGACGATGATGACGATGATGACGATGATGACGACGACGACGACGACGACGATGACCATGATGATGATGATGATGATGATGATGATGATGATGATGATGATGATGATGATGATGATGATGATGATCATGATGATCATGATGATCATGATGATCATGCTGAGAGAAATGTCTCGGTCCCCACTGTTTGTGGGCCACTTATGCATAGCCAATCTATATACATTTATCCGTATGTATCCATCCATATGTGGCATACAGCAAAATAAACAGCAGAGATGAAATATTCTGCCGCATCCTATTGAGGCAGCGACTCAAGCACCGACTCACCATACCCGTCTTACCCAAGGAGCGCTACGACCCTGCGACCGGTTTCTGGCACATGGTGCCTGCAACTTGGATCTCTGGTGCTTCAACGGTGATCAGGTGCCTGTTGGGAATATCATTGGAATATATATATATATATATTTATTTATATCACGACCTTGACGGGATATTGTCATGGAATATGAAATGGGGATATGATATATTTATATATATATACACAATTTTTCAATATCTATGTATGTACAGTGGGATAATGATGGATGTGCTTTCCGAAATTTCTTTGAAGATGATTTTTTCCATTTTCTCCTGACCCATATATGCCAAGTTTGATTCCACTGCTTCTTGACCTGGGTGTGGAGGTAAATCCCTCAAAATTTCGGGCAAAGACGAGGTTCATCTGAAAAGTGGTATATATCGCATTCCATCCCCGAGTTTATCACCATGTTCCCTCTTCAAAGGGCAGTTGAGAGGTTACATTCTCAACCACATACACAGACACACACAAAGCAGACTTACTGGGTTTTGTATATGATATTATACATTTTTTTTCTACATACAATTATGTATATAATATCCGATAGAATGTCATCACTGATATCCCATTAAATCCCCATTATAGAATGATTAAACCCACCAACCAACACCAACTAACTCCATCAAGGTCACCATTTTTCCTTTTGACACTCTTAAACTAGCTGATATGGGATTATGACACTCTTATTTTGGCACTACTTCGTACTTTTGGCTCTCAGGCAATGTTTCATCAGCGCTTTGCCCCTGCCGCTGCGGCGATCGCTGGCAAACTCTACGTTTGTGGTGGGGCTGATGCAACTTGGCATTGTTTGATCCAAAGATGGGTTGGAACAACACAAAGGGATGTAAAACCAACCATAATGAGCAAATATTGAGCATATATCATCATATATCATGTTGCAGAATGGGGCATAATGGGGCATAATGGGATATAACGCCAAACAGAATGGGCATATTCAATGCAATGGCACATATTGTAAGGATTGCAATGGGATGAAATAGGATATACAGTACAAGATGTACAGCCAACAATTATGATATATTTACATAATGATGTGGGTTCTATAAAACATAATTTTAAGCACACTGGGCATATAGTGGAACATAGTGGCCAACAATATGACATGTGTAGATGTGGGGTGTCCAAGAATCGGGTTGAGCCCCGCATACATGGCCGTGCTACTAGGGACCATTTGTTCTTGGGATATATGATCATGATATACACTTTCCATTTTTGGGCAAAGCCATATGTGCCATATTTGCCATCATGAAACACAAACCGCTTGAAGATTCGCAGGAAACACCATTTATCTCATTGATCTCATTACCCTCCGGCAATCAAACGTGGCTGGAAAAATTATCTATAAAATGAAGGTTTGGCTGGGAAAATTCATCTATAAATGGAGGTTTGGCTGGGAAAATCATCGATACATGGTGGATTTTCCTTGAAAGTGGATTGTTTTGTCCAGGTTTTCCCTTCCAATTTGTCGCATTTGCAAGGACCGTGGGCAGCTTGACTCGGTGGACACTTGGCGGAGCGGATGGAATTGGCGTCGTTTGATCCTGATATACTTAAGATGTTTCTTACCATGGTTAATAATGGTTAATAATGGTTAATAATGGTTAATAATGGTTAATAATGGTTAATAATGGTTAATAATGATGATTAATAATATGTACTGCTTAATGATGGTTAGTGTGGAAAACCCAATGCCATAAACCATCCCGAAAATCACCAGCTTTTTGGTAGGTTCTTATATTTGTTTCTCGCAGCTTTCAGGAAAATTCATGGGTTCGCCCCAATTTTTGGGTGCCAATTTTTTTCGACTCAGTTGCGGTGAGTTCTGACGTGGCCGCCTCCAAGGAGTGCTTTGATCCTGTAATGAATTGCTGGAAGGAGATGTCTCCTATGCATGCTCCAAGAATGCGAGCTGCCGCTGCAGCTGTTTCAGATTAGCGGATGGAAAAGGTGATGTGCCGGATTCCAAGAGTACAGTGCCTTGTAGTGAAATCATGCATTTGTGAAGGTCAGACTATCTTACCCACTAAGACACTGAAATTTGGATGGTTTAAGAACACAAAGTTGATGAAATGTTCATAGCATTTGCCAAATCTTATTGTGGTTGACAGTTGGAAGCCATTGAGATCCCACTTGGAAAGCCGGGAGCTGCCCAGCCACCAGGCAGAAGTGGAGCGGTATCGGCAGCAATTGGAGAAAGCTCGCGAGCAGCCTGAGGCGATTTTGGACCCCTGAGTAACCTAGGTTTATCACTGAACACTTAGGACAGTTAGGGGAAACGCACCAGATTTTCTGGTTGATCTTACCTATGTTCCCATATGTTCATTGCCTTCTATTTGGGAATGCACCGAAATTTCAGGAGAAATTTGGGATCATGCTGCATGCCAGAGGTGCAGACCCAATGCTGCAGAACAGTATTAACTAGACAATAATATCCTATTGGATTACCAGATTAGATACTATCTACATCATATCCAACATTAGATGATACCAACTAGTATTAGATGAAAATCCCATATTCAAAGCGCTCTGAGATTCATGGCATCTCCACACAACTCGCAGCCAGGTGATGCAGATGAAGTGTGACCGACGCCGGATGGAACTCCTAGAGGCCGCAGCTCACCAGGACCGCCACAAGAGCTGGGAGAGAACACCAGGTTTTTTGATCCAGCACAAGCTGCAATTTCTGGCCAGTTAGGGGAGTTTTGATAGGGAAAATGGGATTTAGATGGATTTGGTTGGTTGGTGGTTTAGCAACAGATGATGGGGATTCAATGGGATAGACATTGGGATTTCATGGGATATAGAACCGACTAGAATCAAAAGTTGTATTCGAGTAGCCTATGATACAATTGGGGGATGGTCGTCAATCCATTTAAAATTCATTCACACGGGTTGATATGCCCATGATGCTGGGAATTCCTAAGAATGGTGCGATGACCAAATGCCATAAACCTACCCACGTTGATTTTGGCACATGTGAAATGGAATTGGATTCACAGTATTTGATTTTGGGTTCCATTTTTTGGTTGGTGACGTGACATCGTCCTAGTCCTGCTGGATGCAAAACTGCGTTGTCGGTTGCTTGCTTGACTTCACATCTTTAATAATCTTTAAACGATCCCTTCCACCCAATATCACATATCCCCTCAAGATTCGGGAGCCTGCGATGAACATGTTGGATTCTGGCCAAGGTATGGAAATGAACCTGTGCTGGGTCAAGTGATGTTTCTCGACCAAATGGAACAAGGAACCCCAAACATGGAATTCCAAAACTTAGCTTGACATTTTCTACCACACTCATATTTTCTGTATTCAAGTGTGTTATTTTTCACCGCTTATGATACATAAGTGTTCATTACTTACATACATATAGTTGTGGCCTGTTCAAGGATATCCCTGCCAAACGTCCTTCGAGGGATACAGGGTCATCCGTCAGGAGTCCTTCAGCGAGCAGAGGCTGAAGCAAGCCGCTGACAGCGACCTTGGAGGCTGGGGAGTTCGCCAACAAAACTGGTGGTAAACCAAGGAACATATGATAGAATTTGGATTTAATGATTATATATACCTGTTTATATATATATGATTATATGATTATATGATTATATATATATATATGTTTATATGGTGATATATGTTCGTGGAGAATCTGAATCATCCCTTCCTCCGATCATATCTAATTCTCCCCCAATACTCTGATGGAATATAGTTATTGAATTTGTTCATTTTGGGCCCATATGGGTGGTATTTAATGTTTGGGGGCGGGGGGTTGAATATATACATATATATATATATACACATATATATATATATATACATATACATATATATATATACCATTATATATATATATACATACATACATATATATATATATGTATATGATTTATATGATATGTATACATGTATTTGGGGGCGGCAAATGGATCTCAATTGTGGAATGTGGGGAAGTAAACAACACTCAGCTCGTTGCTTTATTTTTTGCAGGGTACCTCAAAGAATGATGAGCTACGATACCAACCTTCAGGATATTTCTCAGGTCAAAATAGAGCAAACCAATACATTCTGGAAATTTAAGAGTTTGCTATATGGAAGCCATGGTTCATTTAGTTAGATGATTTATGATGATTGTTCATGACTTTCATGTTACGGATTGTGATTTTCCATAGCCAACTGTTAGTCATTACCATTGCCAGAGGTTACTATGCTATGGGAAACCGCCACTTTCATTGCTAAATAATCAGCTTGTTTCCGATTCTGCGGCAGGAGAGCGACAGGAGGCAGGGATGTGCTTCAAAAGAGTGACTACAAAAAGCAGGGCAAGAGTGATCAAAATTGATTACACAGCATCATGCAGATGTTTGCAGAAGTTTATTTCGAGGTGATCCCTTTTTGACTCTGCTATTTTGTTTCATGTATAGCAGAGACTGCAAGAGAAAGTGTCGTCACTGTGAGGCAAAGAAAGTGGAGAAATCAGAGGCCGACGTTTTTGGGTCATGGTGTCAGTTGTGATTCCCTGGTCACCCCTGGTCCTTATTGGATTGGTTCACGGGATTTACAATTTGCAGGAAACCCCTTTGTTTTTGATGATAAAAACAAAAACCATGGTTTCCGGTTAAGATTTTCCCTTGAACCAGTCCATTGATTGCCGCCTGGCCACCTGGCTGCAGGAGGTGGCAAAAGTGGCCAGTGCCGAGGAGGGCAGAGCGACTTCGAAGACTTCAAAGACACCGCAGGCGGGGGATCGCAATGGCAAGGGGGGATTCAACCAAGCCCATAGTGAATATAGTGAGTGGTTTATTTGGGTTCAAAAACTAGCAACAATTCCGAAGCAGGGCTGAAAAAACAAGCTATCATGTGGGCATCACCTCAGCGGGCCGATTCAGTCGAGCTCAAAGAACATCAAATTCAGACATAAAACTATCATTGGTGAGGACTTTTCACGATCTTCACCATGTCTGGTTGTATCTTTGCCAGTTCTCTGTCGTTGGAGTAGGCCTTTGACTCATTGGTGAATATTTTGCAACTTTCAGGCGTTTTGAGTCGACCACTCATTGTTTACATTTTAGCAACTGGTAATTGGAGAACCAACCATGGGAGTCCCCTTATTACCTTCCTTTTTCGATTTGGGCCTGTCTAGTGTCAATGGCTTTTCTAACTAATGGTTCCCACTATTCTAAGCCGCCTCTCCTTTGGCACTCTTCAGCTTCGCTCAATGCAAAGGATGGCAAGTCAGGGAAAGAGAAGGAGAAAACGGACAAGGAGGCAAAGACTTCCAAAGACGCAAAAGACGGCAAGGCTCTTGTGTTTCCGATCGCTGCAAGACACACAGGCGTTGCCAGAAAGGCCGTTTGTAGTTTGCAAGCAAGATGCCAGATGATGGTACAGGCTCCCCGGTGAAACCGATGCCATTTTCCTGAAATGGGCCCTCAGGTGGGTAGGGACTTGTTCATACTACTTCCAAGTGCCAGGTGAAATCCAAAACGCTAGAGAAGGAGGCAGAGAAAGAGAAGGAAAAGGACAAGGACAAAGAGAGGGACAAGGAGAGAGACAAGGAAAGAGACAAGGAGAAGGCAAAGGAGAAGGACAAAGAGAAAGAGAAAGGTAAGGAGAAGGAGAAGGAGATGGATAAAGAGAAGGAGAAGGACAAAGAAAAGGAGAAAGAGAAAGAGAAGGAAAAGGAGAAGGAGAAAGAGAAGGAAAAGGAGAAGGAGAAAGAGAAGGAAAAGGAGAAGGAGAAAGACAAGGAAAAAGAAAAGGAGAAAGATAAGGAGAAAGACAAGGAGAGAGACAAGGAGAGGACAAGAGAGAAAGAGAAGGACAAGGGAAAAGAAAAAGCAAAGGAGAAGGAAAAAGAAAAGGACCGGGAGAAGGAGAAAGTCAAAGCCAAGGAAGTAGAAAAGGAGCTGCTGGCAAACCATGCCAGCCTGATAGATTTTAGAAAGACATGAATTTGGTCATGTTGGAGCCTCCAAGTGTCCCATTTGTGTACATCATGGCTCGGCAATGATCTTTTTGCTGGTAAAATCTCCATGTTCATCACTAAAAAGTTGTCTCTGTTCAGTACGACCGCGGGTCCTCAAAAACACTTCCAGCTTTGCTGATGTTTATTTGCAGCTTTGCAGGAGCGGAGGAAGAGGAGCCATAAAGGGACCAGGTTGTGTGGGTGTCCCTTCCCCTCAAACCGATTCTTTCTTGATGGCTTTCAAGAGGCTCAAATCATGTGGAAAAAACACCGTGTGGGCTCTAGTGACGATTTGGATCCACAAGAATCAGCGGTAGTGGTCGAAATCCCCAAGGCACCAAGTTGTGGCCAGCTGGACCAGGAGCCGCGAGCGCGATGGAAGCTCCTCGGGGCGCAGGCTGGAGATGCCCCTGGAGTCACTTCACTACTCAATGGAAAGTCACCCATCTATGGATGATATATGATGATCCCAATATGTTCACATATGCCATTCCGGTAAGGATTTTCCATATGAATGTTGACTTGCTAGAGGGTAAATTTGCGAACTGGAAAAAACATATAATCAAAGAGAGATTCAAAGAGGGATCCAACATTGATCAAACTATCAAGACGATCAAGAGCTGGGGATATCATCATGACAGGTCGGTGGTTTCAAATTGTCAGCATGCGCCGCAGGAAAAGGAAAGCTAGCCCTGGTCGCGCGCAGAAGAAGCGCTGACTAGGATCGGTAGGTCGTGATGGTTGCGTTTCACCAAAAAGAGCGCGGCGTGCACTTTGGACGGTCGCAGAAGGAAAGCTTAAACCATTTGTTCATCTACAATAGACATTGCAGTGTAGATGATTCAGATATACTGGCTTAGATCATCTTAATAATCATGGGTGAATAGTTTGGTAATTAATTACTGGTCACTGGTTACTCTACATTTTTCCGAGGAGATTTTGGAGAAACCAGCCATGAAACCCTGCCAAGGACCATTTCTGTACTCTAGACGATGTACCTGGCCTCAGGATGAAGCTCCGATTCTCAGTGTGAAGTGCTTTGCAGCGGATTTATGGTTGTTTGTTTGTGGAAACGATGGTCATCCATTGGAATTTTCAAACCAACCCAGGTGAGAAAGGAGTAGGCCAAAACGAGAGAGAGAGAGAGAGGGAGAGAGGGAGAGAGGCAGCGAACCAATCTATTCAAAGCATTGCAGAGCTCGCGTGCCACTTGCTTTTGGCCTTCCATGAAGCTTGAGGAAAAACCAGCACCAACCAGAAGCTAGAGCAATGCAACTGTTTGGTGTTTTGTTAGACGTTTTGAAGTTCCCTCTCATCCGTCTCCCATACAAAAGCCTGGCTGACTCAAAACTTCCCCTACCATGCAAGTGATGTGTCATTCCTAATTCCAAAAAACAATCCCCACTGTTGTAAATTCGACGACTTTTTTGCAAACAACTAAGTTGCCTTTCTGAATGGCCCTCAGATCACCAATCGACGTGGTAGATATACCCCCTAAATTTGATGTTTTTTCTGATCATTTTCCCTACAAAAAATTGTCATTTTATTGGTATCGCCATCTTCAGACACACCGCTGCCTGGGTGCCATGGTGCGCCTTCCACCGGACGCACCATTTGGACATGTTGCGCATCAGCGCGTGAGGTGCAGAAGGATGTGGACCCCAAAGCAAAACTATGGGGAAACTATGGGGAAAAATCGGAAAATGGAAACCTGTGGGGCAAAATGGGACAATTTATTGTCACAAACACAGGATATCACAGGATGATATAAATATTAATTACATTATATTTCTTTTTTAGGGGGAGTATGAATCCGCGGTAGCTACATTAATCAACACTAGGGTTTGAAAGGTAATATCGGCTGTGGGTATGTGCGCTTTTTCCTTAGCCACTATAATGAGGCATGATGCTGCCAAGGCAAGGTTCACTCGGTTCACTCGGTTCACTCATGTACAAGGGTGTTGAATTGCTGTCCAAGGGCAGTGGGTCAACGACTGGGAGGGGCACCATTTTCTTGAAGGGCTGCAGCCACTACCAGGTATGACCAATCCACGGACCGGGCGGCATTCTCTTACAAAGGCACTCACTTCCAGACGACAACGCATAAAGCTGGTTCCCAGGAGGCAGCGGAAGCCCCTCGGCCAGGGATGTGGCGCTCGGGGGTGAAGCATCTTGAAGCCCACGGGAACCGCAGATGGATCGGATGGATTAGTCATTTCTAGTATTGTCAACCACCCCTAATATAATATATACCAATTTGTTGGAATATTTGGGATGATTTTGACCCCTGAAAGAATCCGGTTTGGGGGGATGTGACACAAAGTGACAGAGTGCAGATGGAGACAAATGTGCACACATTATTGTAGAACAACTTTGTCCTTTGTAACCCAGACTAAACTGACTAAACCTAGATTGTCATTGAACACATGTTGAAGTGTCATTTCAAAGCTGATTCCATTCCCTTGCAAATGCTATGCGACATGCGTCCAGCTGTCGAGTCATATCATCGTGCGCCAGGAATTTCCTGATTATGTACTATGATCCTGTTGCATGGTCTCGTTTTGTTGTCGTTTTTTCCTGCATATAGTCATGCCGTGAGAGAAATCAATGCTCTCAAAACGCAAAATTAAGACAACCTGCAAGTGATGCAAAGACTCTCGAAAACCCAGACGATTGTGGGGCAGACAATCCATAGCGATAGACAGAGAAATTGCACATGCGCCATGGTGCCCACATTGGGAAGGGCAGTGCTGGGGTACAGTCGTCAATCTATTGACATTTTACAATAATAGGGATTGACAATACTCGTGCCCATTACAAGGAATCCACACCATATATCATGAATCTATTGATATAGTTGGTTTTGTTGATTCCCACTATATTCCCCCTTTACAATTCTCCCCTTTATGCTGATTAGATCCCCTACATCCCAGCCATATCATTCCCCATTGATTTCATGTCAACCGACTTGACCATGGCGGTGAATTTTTTCGTGAGGTTCTCGCAAGAGCTTGCTGGATGGAATTTGAGAAGGGCAAGGACAAGGCCGATGTGTTGCTGTTCCGCGATGAGTGGTATGAAAGACTGGCATCCGAAGGGTCACCTGGAGCTAAGGTGATGTTGGAACATTTTCCTATTGACCCAGTAAACCCACCACATCTCTTGGGATTCAACGAATTGTTCATTGGTGAATCCCAAATTTGCGGTGAATCCATTCCACCCCTGCCATCCAGATCCAAGGTCAAGCGGGTCCAGCAAGCGATCCAAAGATCCCTCGGAGCCTCCAGCGAAAAGATCCAGGCCACTTCAGCGGTTAAAGCTCTGGAGGTGATGTATGGTGGCTGTCCAGAATGTGTCATTCTCATTGAAAAAAAGCATGTATATATTTGTAGAGGTATTGGTATGTGCCACTATGTGCACGTAATATGATATAATATTAATATGTATATGATGCATACTATTATTCACTATTATTATATATTGTCGTTATTATTAGTATTAATTATATTTGTGTACACGTCTACGCGGGTAGTATGTGCATATGTGTGTGAAATATGTTCTTTCTTTCTCTCCGCCTCCCTCTCTCTCTGTGTATGAATATATATATATATATATATTTATACACACACACATAGTACAAATTTCATGATTTTTTCTTCACTCGCTCACACGGGCTGGCTGGAAATTCTGACATGAGCCGTTGTAAGGTTCCAAAAAGCATCCCCGAAGGAGGGTGGAATCCTGCTCAGCCAGGCCTGCTGCACGGCCCTTCGATAACGACAACCGCGGGCTATCGCAGATCGAACAGATGAAGATCAATATAGGCAGGGAATACGAGGGGAGAGTACTGAGCATGTTTGATGATCTTTGATGTTCACTTGGGAAATTGATGATGATGATGATGATGATGATGATGATGATGATGATGATGATGATGATGATGATGATGATGGTGATGATGATGATGATGATGATGATGATGATGAACGACGACGATGACGATGATGATGATTATGATGATCATGATGATGATGATCATGATCATGCTGATGATGATGATGATGATGATGATGATGATGATGATGATGATGATGATGATGATGATGATGATGTTCACTGTCCGATCAGGTTGACCCAGACCACTCATCATGCTCACTGGGTTTCAGGGAATTCGTCCGGCACAGCTCCGCTTCTGAGGCCTTTCATCCAGCGCTCGAAGGTACCCTAGGCAAGATCCACTGCAGGACCTGGCAGATGATGATGTGCATCAACGCGTGCTGAGTGCTTGTGCACGGAGACCCTGGTGAAACAACTCACCTGGGGCATCTCAAGGTATCCAGGATGAGAGCATTCTGATTGTGGTTCTGAGCGAATAGGGATGCTCACCATAGGATTTCGGATTTTGGACCCTTGAAAAAATAGCAAAAGGTCTTGAACTATTCGCTCAACTCCCGGTAGCTCGACCATGGACGTCAAAGAATCTCCATGTCCAACTGCCAAGCAGTGCTGCCTCAAATTGTTTCGACCCAACCATCTGCGGGTGCCAAAAGGCGAGCTGATGCCTCCATTCCAAGATGTCTGGTTATCCATGATCCTGCCACTCACCAAAAGCCGTTGTTCTAGTTTACGTTCAACAACCATTTGGTCAAAAATATGCAAAAATACACGCAAAAAGCAAAATTGTTTGCATCCATATCCATGGAGGTGCATGTACTATCTAAATTCTAGATATACCTAGAGATGTGCATATCAATTAGTTTATACAAGATGCTATACACCATTATAATCCATTATACACCTATGTAAAAGGCGCACTGGCTACACTCCCACCTTGGGCTGTCCGAGGTGACACTGGCCGAGCTTACCAAGAAGAGCCCAGAAGAGCAACGGCGCTGGCCGATGCAGGCGGTCAGGGCCAGCTGAAATTATGCTGAAAGTATCCCCAGTATATCCCATGGTTGATTATTGTTAGATATTGATAGTTGATGTTAGCTGCATATATATATATATAATTATATATATATATAATTATATGTGTAATATTAATATATATGTAACAATATATATTATATATATAAATATACAGTACATATACAATATCCAATCAATATCCTAGTGTATCCCTTTTTGTTCTTTTGGATCATGGATCGGATCACTATTTGGATCATGGATCACTGTGGAAGTGACCGGCCCGTCTGGATGATTTGTCGACAGATCTTCCGCGAATCCCCCAAGCCACATAGTGCTAGTCACTATGATCAATGGATTGGTTAATGGGAAAATTTACAGGAAACCATGGATTTTCCCATCAAATATAGAGGTTTCCTGCAAATTTTCCCTTATGAGGATCATGACGTTTTTGGGATTACTATCTTTATATGCTGCTAGTAGCTGGGGAAAAACTTTCAACATCTTGAAAAACCTCAAAGGTGTGCCACTGGAAGATCCAGAATTCGCTTGAAGTCATCTGTAAGATTGAAGATGTTCCATTGCTACATGACTGGATGGTAAAGTTGCAACATCACGAACTCGACAGATAGGTGGAGCTCCCAGAGTCGATGAAAAATCAATCCATTGCATCAATTTTTAATGGCACGGGTAATGGCACGGGTCGTGCCAAAGAATCGGATGTTTCTACAGATTTGCACCCCATTTCAGGTGGTTGTGAATGATCCAACTCCCAGCGATGCCTAAGAACCTGCATTGAAACTGTCAGCAAGCTGGTCAGCCAAGACGGAGGGACCCAGGTAGGTTCAATCCGCGGATGCCACAAGGTCACCAGGTCTTTGAAGCAGAATGGAAAGCACACGTATTTTATGCCGAATTCATGGTGTGTCGATGTTGATTTACAGTAAGTAAGGCAAAAAAACCATTGAAGAATATTTAAGATCACCTGCGCCCCTGTGAAAATGCTGAAGGCTGGCGAAGAACAGAGCAACGGAAAAACATCATCAAACGCCAATGGTACTGGACCAGAAGCGCCGAAAGTTTCGGAGCCTGACCCCGTGAAAGTTGATGCGAAGATTGACCAGGCGTGTTATGGCGCTGCTGCACGGTATTCAATATTCAAAAGCTTGACTTAGTTGGTGTGCCAATTGGAGATGTTCCAAACTATGCTTCCAGGAAAGCAGTGAGAGCGAGAATGATGAAAGCAGGCCGCTCGGAAAACACGAAGGTGCAGTGGCACAGATCGTAGCAAGAGAGGCTAAGGAGGCCAAGGATGACAAAGCTGCGAAAAATCCCAAGAATGGAAGCTTTGACCGTTGCTTTCTCCACATTCTTCAAGCTTTATGGAAGGTTTCAGTTTCTTGAGGGTGATGCTGTCAGTTCAGTTGGCCTGCATTGAGAAATTTGCCGCAAGGGGCACACCATGCATAGCACTGTTTGGTTGGCCAACTTCTTTTAGTCGCACAAATTCTCTCAAAATACCCCAAGAAAAGAATGAGTCTTGAATCTGGTGAATCTAGTGTGGAATTGGTCGATGTCCATCTTAAGTTCTAAAGGCCTTCATGTGCTAAGATGAAGAAACCCCGTTCGGCCTACATTGGCATTTTCTTATTGGACGCTGTTGGTGGTAAGACCCAGCGTTGTAGCGTGGTGAACAACCCCACTTTCCTGATCCTAAGCCCAAGCTGTGTGGCTTCCAGATGTGGTCTCATATCCAGCTCAGGAAAGCGAAAGCACCAGGCCGCTCGGAAAACACGAAGGTGCAGTGGCACAGATCGTAGCAAGAGAGGCTAAGGAGGCCAAGGATGACAAAGCTGCGAAAAATCCCAAGAATGGCTGCAAGAAGTTTCAGGAGAAGCTTGGACTCTGGCTTTATAGTTTCAAAAGCTTGGACTGTTCTTTGAAAGTTCCGTTGTCATGATTCTTGAACATTTTAGTCACCCCCAAAAAGAGGGAAAGGTATTTTTTTCACCAAAGTAGTGGTAAGTTACTGTAATCGGTTTGCATATTTTTGCAGTTTATCAGTTCACTATGTACTGTATGTAATTGTATGTATATATATATATATATTTATCTGCCATTGGTGCTTCAGGGAAGGTTATGAGGTCATGCTGTCGTGCTGTCAGTTATATACCAGATCACCAGGAAGTGCGGCTTCGTTTTCAAATAGTGAGCGATTGTTTCTTGTCCCCACAGATGCACTTACCATGTGTATATACAGTATATTCATATTCATTCATTCTGATGTTCTGATGATGCGTGATGATCATGCGCATTATGTGCACTGTATTCATCATATCTACTGCGATTTCAATTTGCAATTATTGGATTGGTTTTATGTTATGTTGTTTTTGTGAGTACTTGTCACAATGATGATAGTTATTATGCTTGTTGAGTACAGTGATTTCTCTGATCATGTGGATTGTGTCTATTAGATCATTTTAGATCTAATATAGGTATACATATATATATATATATTTGTATGTGTATATATATATATATATCTACGCGCACAGATAACACTTCTATGTTTTACCTTTTTTGTACATTCATATAATTCATACATATATACATATATACATGTATGTCTCTACCTATCATGTGCATGATATCTTAGTATTCGTTGATCTTCTTTGCTTATTGACTTTCTCAGGAAGAGTTGCAGCTGCTGAGCAGTGAGCCACCAAGCGATGCGAAGGCCGCATGGTTGGGCTGAAACCTGTGAGCCAACAAAACAGTGTTTTTTTCATGGATATATATCTAAATTATATATATATAGATATTAGATTGGAATATGAGTGGGATATGTTCAAAGAATAATTGACAGTCTTGCGCTCAGGTACTTCAACATGGCTTGCTGCAAAATTCCCCAGAGAGAGAGAGAGAGGGAGAGAGAGAGTTTGATAGTTTTCCCATTATAAACCTCCATTTAGATCCATTTAGTTCGGGAATTTGCCATCAGCATGTTTGATTAGCAGAGGGTTTCATAGTATACAAGCAGTCAGTGGGTTCCTCTTGCGTGATTTCTACCAGTCAGTCAACCAAGATTTTGGCACGCGTAGGTTCTACTTGCTCGAGTAATGATACGACCCAACATACCGTAGGTTCCACCACCAACCACAGCACAAATTCCCATCGCTCCACTTCAAGGTGGAGGCGATTGAAAAAGCGACCCCTTTAAACTTGAACTCCTTGGTGGAAAGAGGATGTCGGCTCATTGCTGTGTCAGTCGGCTCCTAAGCCTGCGCGAATGCCACGGCTTTTGTGGAGCTCTTTGGACCTGAAAGCCAGGTAGATGGTCAGTACCTACGACCTACGGCATGTGGATGTATACGATAGAATGCATACACAGAACATATATGAACATATTGTACCATTGTGCCGTAGTTACAATGTATGTACGATGCGCACTAGTGAATACCGTGGGCTAGAACATTTATTGTACCGCCGAATGGTGCCCAATGCAATAATCAGTTACTCAGGTCGGTTATCCAATTGCAAAGGATTCGACATGCAGAGATCATGTCAACCCACCGCGAAATGAGGTGTGCGGCGATTTGTTTCGGGACAGCCCTATCTCTGGCATGCCGGATGCTCAGACTGAGCGGCCTGCTATGAGGGTGCCCTTGAGGATGTGCAAGGGATTGTTTAAGAACACTTGGAAAACCACCAAGATTCCATGGTTTATCGTCATATCCCTCACCAGGCTTGCTATTTTGGGGTATCCCCCATACCATTTTTTGGGATAAACCCACATGGGTCCTGGGTCCCTAGTTGCGTGCTTGCTGCAATCGCTTAATCCGGACTAAGCCCGGGGATCTGGGGCCTGTGCCTGTCACTAGGGGAAGGACGACTGACTTCTGTGGATGCCACCAGATCCATGTGACAATGTGTGCTGGTCAAATTTCAATGCTTCCAACCCACAGATCTTACAGACGTTGGTGCTCACAGATTGTGTGTGTGTGTGTGTAGGTCGTGGTCAAAGCTATATCTCGGCTGTATCCCACTATCCCTAGCCCTATTATGCTTGATTTGGCAGTTTCAATCTCCCAGAAGCATCCAGAAGCCATTTTGACCCATACCCAAGTAGAACTGGCTATGGTCCCATAGCCATGTTTTGGCATGGGTAATTAAGTATAGTAATTAGTAATTAGGTATAGTATGGTATAGCATTTTTTCCAACAACAAAGGTTCGCGAGACTTGACCGATAGCCGGCCAGAATGCTGCGGGAGAATGACACCCAGAGACCGGCACTGTGGATATCACAGGCATGGCGGAACTGCTTTGGATTTGGCTGGTTTCAAATCCTACCATCCATTACCATCCAGTAGGCTAACATAACATAACATAACTATATATTGAAATCACCGTTGTGTTTAATGTGTTTATCGGTAAATCATCTATAGATCTATAAGTGACCAATTTTCCAGCTATGTTAGTTTACCAGAGGGTCCCCTCTGGTAATCAAAGGGGACTGGGAAATCCCCGCATTAAATGGAGGTGCATAGCTGGGAAGATGATCAGTGATTTTCCAGCAAGCCATGTTTGATTACCGGAGGATTCATCTCTAACTGGAACCATGTAAGGGACCTTTCATGATCCGACTGTTGGGTGAACGTACCAGGCATCAAATTCTGGAGACTTCGCCAATCTAAATGGCATGTGTGTTTAACATTGTTTGACTTTTATAGGGTGTTCTGTCCACATATGAGGTTCACCACTTTTCATTGGGACGTTGGTCTTGTACCGCCTCTTGAGGCGGTTTTCTGCTGCGGGAGTTTGCTGCCATGTTTCTGGCTTCTATTGAATATCTGATCGATATATTTGTAATTCTCGAGTTGTCTCCTTCTCACACCTTCTGATGTCGTCTTGATTTTGGCTCTCAGGTAGCCCATGAGAAATGTTTTCATAAACATTCAGTCTAGGTCAGGTAGGATTTTTGGAAACATTTGAGCTTATTGGGTACCCAGGTGAGTTGTAAGCATCCAGATGCCCCGCAGTCGCAGTGACTCAGTGAATCACAACAACATCCGCCCATTTTCCAGATCCGTTGCGGTCGCTGCCACCTAGCCGACCGGGCCAACGGAGCGCCGTTGCGATGCGGAACCAGGATGCCGAGGGCCGTGGAAGCTACGAGTTGGGCTCCCCGCAAGTGGCAGGTGGCGAAGAACGAGGCATCAGTCTGCTGGAAGGTCCAGAAAGCCCAGCGGAACCCCCACCGGTGCGAATTTTGTTGCTGGCTTTCATGATCATGTTCCAAGGTTATGGGGTGATGAATGGCAACCCCGCGCATGCCTTGAAGATGAAACTGGACTTACCTCCCAGTGAAGCAGCGGCATTTCAAGATGCGACCGCTTCGTTTCAACTCTCCAAACTTCTCATGCGAATCTTGCAGATTTCTTTGCTGGTCTTCTTACAACCAAATGGCATCGTGTACTTGGCCTATGCCATCATGTTTGTAGCCTTGCTCATTCCGATCATCTTCGTGTGGGGTGAGGACATGAAGGACCTATCGGTGGTTTACCTGCAGTATACGCTGGGAGGAATTGCCGTTGGTCTCTTTGAGGGCACCTTCCTAAGCGTCATCAGCGTCTTGGGGAAACGCACCAAGACCTTCGCCATTATGGGAGCGCCGTTGGGTTTTGCGGTGCACAATATCCTGCTAGGCTCAGTGCTTCCTGCGGGATATGAAGTGGTTTACTATGTGTATTCAGCAGCCTGCATTCCAATTGCGGTGGTGATCTTCTACTTCTACGCACCGCTAGCTGATGCAAATTCTCAGGGCAAAGGGTGCCAGATCTTTTTGGAATCTTTGCAGCAGCCCAAGCAGTGGCTTCCAGCCATGTTGCCTTGGTTTCTGGCCAAATTTGCGGGAAATTTTGTCATGGAGGATGCTTTTCCACTGCTGTACTTGACTTTCAATACCCCCCATGTGCCTTTGTTTGCGCCATCCAGCACCAGCCCAACGGTTCCCTTCAAGTACTACACCGCCTTTTACTACTTCGTTCTGATGGCCCTGGGGGATACCATCAGCCGACGAGTGCCTGAAGTCTTGAACCTCAGCACCGGGAAAGCTTGGGGCTTTTGGATTGTGATCTCCATCCTTTTGTGCATCGGAGGTGAGGCTTTGAACTTTTTGCTGATACCCATCATCACCGGCTTCGCTGCCTTCATTGCATACTTCGGCAATGGTCATTTGGCTCAGGGGGTCTTAAGATGGAGGTTTTTAAACATGTTTCTTTTGTCCCTGCCAGCCATGTCTCTTTTTTTTTCAACGTGTTTCAACGATTGTGCTTTTCCCACCCGAACAATAAGATGATGATTCCCCCACAGCCCAGGCCTGGTTTACGGCCTCTCAGCTCAGTTCATTGATGCCTACATTCCAGCGGAGCATCGCTACACGGCCTACAACCTCTGGTGCTTTGCGGGGGACCTGGCAGGCTACGCAGGGCAAGGTGGTTTGTCCGTGAAGATCGCAGAGTCGGCCTGTGAAGGCAGACATTACACTTACATTTGTCACAAATCTCAGGAAGTTTGGGACTAGGTTTTCCAGTATGATGACAGTTAGAGCCAAAAATCCAATGGTAGAAACATCTTTCCCGTATGTTCCATTTTTGAAGTGGCTAGTTGGAGGTATCCCGGCATCCCCCTGATCTTCACACAGACTCAGTATGGAACTAGATACCCGAAGGATGGCACTTGATGGACCAATGCGTTGAGTGGAAAAGAAGAACTTGCTGCGCGTGTGCCGCGCAGAGGTGCGGCCATGCCACAGGCGTACAGTCGTCAGTAGCCATAAATGTATCATAAATGGCAGCATCAGGAAGAAACACAGAAACAAGAGGATTATACTCGTATCTATCAATAGATTGTTCAGGCTGACATTGGACTTAAAAGACCGTAAATTGGGAAGCAGGTCTGCAGCATTGACTCATTGACCAGAGGTGTCTAAATGTTTGATCCATCAGCGAATACCTGTGCGGAAGCCCACATAGAACTAAGGGATATTGCCACCACCATCTAGGTAAGGTAATCATAACTTGCATTTGGGTGCGATGCATACATATGTCCTTCCAAAATATACCTTTGCGGATGCAAGACAATTACATCACAAATTCCATGGACATGATTATTATAGCTATTATTAGCTATTGAACATGGCTCATTCGGTTCGATGATTTACCAACTACAAATGGTGATGTTTCACTTCGCAAACGGCCAACTAGTCATTACCAGAGGGTACATTCATCATTTTCGGATACACCCTTGATTTGGATGTACTATGATGTACCTGCATAAAGATCATCCCTTGCTTCATCTTGGTTCTATATCCCATCAAGATGTCCACTACCAGAGGGTAGCCCACCAGGCACAGCTCAAAAAAACCAAGGCCTGGAGCCTCAGGGAGGTAGCAGTGAGGGACACCGGGACACCTGAGGGATACCGCGTTTTTTTTTTTCACCAATTTATATGATATGATGTTCCCTAATATTTTCTAAACAATATCACGGGGATCAAACGATTAGACTATGAGATCTTACAAACATTGATTCCCCAATTTTTGCCAACAGTAGATATAGTAATGCACTGCTCTGATCATTTGCACCATACAAAGGTACTGACCCCCAATGTATGGTAAGTCTCATTGGAACAGAAAGATGATCATAGATGAAACACGATTAACAAAAACTATAGTGTATCCCTAAATCCACTGGTTAATCATCATTATCCCTATTAAACAACTATATGATACTATATGGTTCGGGGTATAAAAAAACTCTATGGAAACATTTGGGGGTCCCATGATGCCATGTTGCCATCGATTGCAGCTACTTTATGAAAGGTGCAGAATCTGTTGAAGCATCTCTTCGAGGCGAATGAGGCGACCGGGTCCTTCCAACAGGACTATACATGTTTCTTTGTAGCTTTTAAGGATTCCCAGGCAGAGAGAGAAAGAGAGAGTTTTTAAATGATATATGATATATGATATATATATATATACATATGTATAGAAAATTGCACTTAAGATATTTCGATGAGTATTTACATTTCTGATCATTTCTGTATGTATTTTACTTGATATGAATTCGAATTGGATGAATTTCTGGGGTCGCCATCTCGCCATCCCTGCGAGGTGCTGAAGGTGGTGCACCGTTGCCCCATGGTTTCGGATGTCTTGAATCATCAGCAGAACCGGCCTGGTTTTGGATGCAGCAATCGATGAAAAAAACCTCTAGAAAACCCTCCTAAAATCAGCTCAAATTACTACCCACCGATCATCCAATTATAGAAAACCATAGTAATTTGCCCCAAGTATGGGAGATTCCTGCAGATTTTCCCTTAAACCAATCGATTGGTGGATGCGTCAATCTGACTGCAATTGACTGCACGGTGAACATGTTCGTATGGCAGCGCCAACTCCACGGGTGGCCCCATGTTAGTTAAAACAGCTACAATTTTCCGGGGACAGAGGTACAATAGCTGTTTGTGTGACATATTTTGAGGGTCTATGTCTATATGGAGGTTTGTTAAAATTTAAGAACCCCAATAGCTGGATGGTTTATAATGGAAAATCCCATTAAAATGGATGATTTTGGAGTACCCCCATTTCAGAAAACCTCCAAAAGGATCCAAAAGGGTAAATGCAAGCATTACCCTCTGGCAAAACTAACATAGCTATGGAAAATCACCACTTTTTTATGGGAAAATCAACTATTTCAATGTGCCATTTTCAATAGCTAACTGTTAGATTACCAGAGGGTAAAACATCAAAATCCATTAAAATCCCATTAAATCATCATTTTCCCATGGTTTTCCTATGGTCAATTTCCAGAGGGTACTGCCAGATCCCGGAGGCTTGGAATTTGGCTGTCGGAAGCCCAGTGGCCAGCCGTCGCCGTGCTGCTTGACCTCGTGCAGCTGCGAGGAACAACGTCTTCGACACAGCAATTGCATGGGAACTACTGGATGACTCGGAGCGCAGGGCTATGGGATCCAGTTGAACACCATGCTTTTCCATATATTGATATGGAGGTTTCCTCAATTGGGGGTGCCACCAACTCATCCATGTTTATAGAATTGTCCACTATAAACCGTCCAGCTATTGGGGTATCTCCATTTATGGAAACCCCACATATATAGGAGAAAGTCTTGTCCAACTGGGTGCGCCACTGGGAGTTGTGTCCCTTTGGCAGTTGTTTACTGGGTCATTTTCTGAAACCAGGAGAAACCGCGAAAGCCATCGGTGTCACAGGTCGCTTGCTCAGTATATATGTGTATATATATAAAACAACACGCCAAAATCCACAATCATCCCACTTACCCTTTATGACTCCCCAGATATGCGTGGAGTATTCAAAACCAGACCAGTTTTTTTTTTTTTCTCTGGAGGGGGTTTATTCAATTTCGTGTGTACAGATCATGATTTACGGACATATATATATATAATTTGGGTAAAACAATGATAAACCATCCCCAATTTCACAATAAATAGGTTGTTTAAACCATTCCCAAATGGGTAGTTTATTATTGTTTTACCCACATCATATGGAATTACCATGTTAGTTTGGACACGATCTGGCCTCAAGGTGCTGGCCAAGTACAGCAAAATGAAGGGCAGCCTCCCGGAAAAGAAGGGCAGCCTTGAGGTCTGCTCCTGAGAAGCGAGACTTCGATGGATTGGTTTGGTTGGGAAAATCTGCTTACCGGAAATCATGTTTTTTTTTGGTTTTCTGGGGGAACCCCCCAAACATAGAGGTTTTCTGATGTTTTCTGCAGATTTTCCCTTAAATCAATTCTGGGAAAAGAGATTGGTGGTATCGAATTGAGATGTTTGTGGATATTGTGGATTGTTTCCAAGATATCACCAACCATGAATAAGTTATAGCAAGTTGATTGACAAGTGAATCTATTTAGCCCTACTAGAGATGATCCCCCAATTACCTTTGGCAGCTGGCTCGCCGCCAGTTAGACAAGGCAACGAAAGAAAAGCCAAAGCCAGCACAACGGGCAGAGATGGCTTTGTTTGATTTGATGGGAATGCCGCCGCCTTACAAACACGCAGCCTGTGTTTTCTCGGATTGGTCAACGCTATTCTTTTTTCTCGCAGATATTTGAGTGACCATCGAAGTAGATTTGGCCAGGTTTAATAGGACCTAGTTGGCCCTAACATCTTCAGTTTGCCTTTCTGATGTGTCGAAATGATTTGTTTGGTCTTTCAGGGCCTCCGGCCCAGCACCGTCCGAAAATCGAGAGGATAAGGCTTGGTCAGGGATTGTGGGACCCCTTCCGATAAACATGCAAAAATAATCAAGAATCCATTGTTTTTCCTGGGGCATGATCTACAAATGGCGGAATTTTCCATATCTATGTTGGTTTGCTGGAGGGTGTTGATGAATTAGCTCAAGTCAACTTCCCAAACCCAAAAGGGTCGCTGCTCTTTGCTGCTTGGAAATTGATTTGACACCCCAGTGCCCGACGCGAACAGCTTGGCTGCGAGGAGGTGATGTTGCTGGAACTGCAGGGGCTGCTAGTTGCGCCAGGGCCTCAAACGATGGAGTCATGGGTGACATGTCCTTGTCATACTTGAAAGTTCTGCAGCAAATCCCCTGCTCTGTCAACAGCTGTCGTTCCATGTTTCATGTACGTTCCATCGTAATGACCTGATGATCTCACCACCTTTTCAGGAACCCACTCCACCTGTCCGGCTCGAAACGAAGTGGTGCTGGTGGAGCGTGGCCCGGCGCGTTAAAAATCACGCGGCCGCAGCCATGATGGACGATCTTGGCTCACAACATCTGGAAAAGCAGCTAGATACCCTTCATGCTGTCCAGGATGAAATCGAACCTGGCTGGTGATGTGATCATTTTTTTGCATTGTTTTTTTTCAGGAACACCCTTGGGAAGATAGGCCAATCCAAATCCAATCCGGATGTATCACCATGACATACAAGACAGCATACAACAATATACATAGTATACAATATACTTGAAATTATATGAAATTATGGTGTGCATTCAGCTCAGATAGTTTCAGATAGATTTAGAATAATCATTGTTTTTGATTTTTGCAATACAATATTCAATATATAACTTTCAAGCAAAACCTTTCTTTCCAAGAAAAATGACTTGGCCCAGGACATGTTTGTGCACCGCATTCAGGGCATCAAGGATAAGCTCCACGGCTTTGAGGAATTCGTTCAAGCGCAGCTTGACGACCCACGCGCGGACCGTGGCCGCCGGGACAGCCGCGATAGCGAGATGAGCGTCCGGGTGTCTATGACACGGCAGTCCACGGAGGAACCCAAGGGGTTTGAAAAACACCGGTAGAGTATCACCTAAGACTTTGCAACTTATTAGTATATAAGTGCGGCTAATTTAAAAACTAACCTCAAATGTTCATAGTCTTTTTTCAATGGAATTAGAATAAGCCACTTCATGAGGGAATGTGAATGGGAAGTCAACAGCCACCGTTTCCAACCAGTTACCAAGCGGGATGATCCTCCAAGTAAGAGTCCAGAATGATGAGTGGCTTTATTAGTTTAGCCATCCCTGGCAAACCAGGTACCCTCTGGTAAACTAACATAACTATGGAAATCACTATGTTGAATATAGGTAAATCGGTAAATCAACCATGAATGGACTATCTTCAATATTTTCAATAGCCATGTTAGTTTACCAGAGGGTAGTTAGTTGCAGTTGATGTTAGTTGTACAGTAAGCGGAGATGTTTGAAGCAACCAAATCTGCGATCCAGCCAGCGCACCCGTGAGCGCTTGATGAGCAAGTGGGCGACAAACAAAGCTCGCCGGGTAAAACATCGAATCAGTGGGGGCAAAACATCCTTTGGATCCTGTGGATTCCATGTGGTTTATTTTCTCAGTTACCCTCTGGTAAACTAACATAACTATGGAAAATCACCATTTTTGATGGGAAAATCCACTATAAATGGCCATTTTCAATAGCTATGTTAGTTTACCAGATGATGTGGCCCCCTGAACCTCGCCATGCACAGGATCTGGGCAACAAAGCTCGCGAGAGATCCGGCACCGTGGAAGATATGAAGCAGCTCCAAGAGCCGGTGGCGCTGACGGAGCATCGGGAAAAGAAATGGGAGAGCACAGCTGCTGGGCTCAAAGATGTGGAAGTTGATGGTGAATCGTTGGGGATATGGAAATACAGTTGGTTTATCTATGGAAAAGTCCTGTAATTAGGTGATGGATAAGAAAAGTGACTGCCTTTTTGGATCTTTTTGGGTCGTAGGTGTCAGGGATAATCAGGGTGAATAAGGTGACTTTTCCATGGTGGCGATTTGCTGAGCAGATGTTTTCTTCTTGATTTCAGAATCGTTTTTAAATGTTGTTGAAACAAGCTAAGATGAAAACGATTTGGAATCCTGACATTGGTCCACAATTTGCACATATTTGCACTTACGAGGATCAGAATATTTGATGATCTTTGTTCGTAAAATAGATTCAGTAAATGAGACATATCTCCATTTTTACATGTTCTATATCCGATATATTTCTCCATCCTCCAGGGCCTCCACGGTTCATTTTTCAGGCTGGCTGGTATTGGCCCCTGGGCACAGTGAGCTCCTTGACCCAGACGTCCAACTTTTTGGGCTCTGGAAAGGAACTGCGCCTGCACAACCGCTGGATGCAGCTGTCCATGCAGGCCGAAGCCTTGTTGGCACTGTCGGAGTATAAGCGCCTTGGTTGATCCACCAATACTATGGAATCTACTTATGGTCGAATCTAAGGGAGGAATCTAGACGGAATCTATGTGGGCAAGTTATTTTGACCTTGGCCGCAAGGTCACTGCAAATGATGGTTCGGATTGGGGGCCCTTGGAATATATTTCAGGATATGTCGGGTTTACGAACTGCGGATTGATATATTCAACTATGTGTGTTTTGTTCATGGCCCCTCAAACAGAAAGATCATAAAAAGCCAAGGCGCACGCAGTCCTCCTTCGCCAACAAATATGCTCCGCACAATACTTCCGGACTCTCAGAGGCCTTGGATAATTCTGGAGTCGGGGTCTTCCACCCTTTGGGGAAGGTTCGAGTGGTATCTTTGATTTGCTGAGTCCATGATTTTAGGCATTTTCCCATGGTAAATCAACTAGGACTTGGGGAATCTAAATTATACGGACCTTTTTGTGTTTTTCATGGTGCCCAAAACGCAATCTAAGGTATGGGACCTTTGTGGTCTGGCCTTGTTGTTGGCAGATGCCATCCTGCTGCCTTTGTCGCTGGCATGGGATTGGCATCAAGGTACCGACGAACCCGGCAGCCTGTTTTTGCTGGTGGTGTTTCTACTCAGCCTTCTCTTTTGGAGCATGGACATTTGCATGAATCTGAACACAGCTTTCTACCAGAGAGGTTTCCTGGTCTTTAGCCGCTGGGAAATTCTGAAGCATTACCTTCAGACTTGGTACCTGGACCGCATTGGGGGGATGGATGGTGAACGGCTGGAGAACAATAGCTGCCTGCGAGAAGGACCGTGTCAATCAACTCACGTACTGGGGCTACATTCTTTGAACCCAAAACTCATGGATTATTCCTGAAACCAATAGCTTTGTCTTCAAACGTCATTGACATTCCGCAAACAGAAGTAAATCCATATAAATCCACTAGCATGAACTAACTCTATATATATATACACATATATATACATGTATATCTAGCTACTCAGATAGCTAGTGTCAACATCAACATGCAGTACATCTCCCCATCAACCTCAGTTCCATCCAAGAAAACAACAACTCCATTAACTAGTAACTAGAGCCATCATTGCTTCAACACGCTTCAACCGTTGCATATTCAATTCGGATCCCCCCAATATCAACTGGTTGGTTGGTCCTCTTGTATCCCGACTATGGTGGGTCTCTTTCTCTATTGGTGAATGCATGTTAAATCCCTGATGATTGGTCGGTGAATCCACCATTTTCAGCTACTCCACTGGTTTTATCCCAATCTTCTTGCTTATTATATCCATATCTATCCCATTGTATCCCCATTCTATCCCACCATTTTGACAGAGTTGGTTGTGAAACCTGGTTTTGGACCTCAGGTTTATCATCGATGTGGCCGTGGTCACCTTGGACTATGTGACCTTAGGCAACTACATCGCCGACGCCGAGCGGAGTAGCTTGGGGCAACTGATGCGTTCCATGCGCGTGGTCCGTGCTTTCCGCCTGGTCCGGCTGCTGAAGATGGCGCGCTTCGATGTGCCTCGGAGGATGTGAATCTCAACCGGGAAAGTGGGGTGCTTCAACCGGGTTGGAATAGTCTATAAAAAATCCTCTATAAATGATGGAAAATCCTCCGTAAATGGAGCTCTGAATGAGAAAATCATCGAACTAAATGGGAACATCGCTCAGGTCTTGGGAGGGATCGTGTTTTTACCATGTTTGACGTTTACGGACCTCGTTTGTTACGGCGGTGAAAGTGGAATTGAAACAAAGAAAAAGATGAAATCATGGAGTTGAACATTGTTGAACTATGAAACGGTGGAATTCAAGCATGCGCAGCAAGAAAGCTGAGGTCAGCCAACCAAAAATTGGATGGGACCATCGATAACTGTGGGCACCGGGAACCGGTTGAGACATTCCGAAGCCAACCAAACCCAAATTAGGGCATTCTACATTCCAGCTTGGAGGGGCCGCATTAGATTGTTGCCCAGCGGGCGAACAGCTAAGGACTTGATGCAGGAGATTGCAGCATCAACTGGCAGACAGTGGGCAATGTTGATTTCAGACATGTTTTTCATACGTTTTTCCCGTTCCCTTGCTTGATGATGACTCCCATACTATCTCAATATTCCATCGTACTTAGTTTCCCATCCCGAAATCGGAGAAGGGAAAAGGTACGGATCGATTTATCAGACATGATTGATGCTTATGTATCCGTGTATTTGAATGCATTTGATACGATTTGATCATGGAAAAAGCCATGGTTGCCTCAGTTCCCTGGGAGGTGGATCATGTTGGTTGTTGCGATCATCAACTCGGCGGTGGCCATCTTGCTGGTGGCCCATGTGATGACCTGCTTCTGGTATTTCGTGGGTCGCCAGGTGGAGAACGAGGGCAGACAAAGCTGGCTCTCCCTTGAAGGTGCCAATGACAAGGATCCCTTCACGCAGTACTTGCACGCCTTTCGATACATTATGGATGCGCCATCACCACCAGTGATTACGCCAGATAGCAACTCTGATTGAAAGCATGATGACGAACAGTGTGTTTTGCATGCTTTCCATCAAGAGAACTATGGTTTGCAGTTTGCTGGTCTCACTAGATTTTTTGAGATGGGATGTCCAGTGACTCCAGTGACCCTAGTGCTCAACCACCAGCATGGTAATATATTTTGATAGCCCACAAATGTATCCACATGTTGTTTTACTGTAATTTGTCAATACCTATGGGAAGTTGAGGGGGCGGACATCCATCTACCAGCTGTCTTGGTGTAAAAAAACAAGGGTGCTGATTGGTTTGGATCCATATCCACTTAAAACATTTGTATATACACGTTGAACACGGACGGACAATCATTTTATAACATTATCTAACCATCACTTCCTACATGTGCATACTCGGCATCTACCTTGGAGTTCGGTTCATTCTCAACCACCCCATATGGTTTTCCAGCGAAGTTATTCGATTTCGATAAAACTGAGGTGTCACAGAGCGTTTCTTCGACATTTTGCTGAGCATCTTCTGCTTGGTGGTCATTGGTAGTGCGATCTCGAAAATCTCGGGGACCATGGTGGAGTTGAGGAGCATGAACGAAGCTTTCGACCGAAATGGGCGCTGGCAAAGTGGATTTCATCGGCCCAAACAGGTGTTTTTGTTCATGATGTTGAGTGTGGTAAAGCCAATCATAAGCCAATTTGTTACACCAATCAGGTGCCACAAAACCTGAAACATTGGAATTTTATGATTGGATGTACGACATTATAAGCAAGGACACTATGGTGATACGCTGCATTGTGGGGTATAATGGGGCTAGGGAACTGGTTGAGCTGGTGCTGGTAGAGCCATGTGACCAGTGGCTGACTTTTTTGGGAGATCATACCACCCCTTACTGTATATCTTGGGGATGATCATTATCCATGAGATGGGAGTCCCGTTCTCAACCAACCACTATAATTGCATGACAGATACTGTTGAACGCTGCTCATGTGGTAGTTATTTGTATTCATTGCCGGTTGGAAATGATAATATGGGACGATATAATTTTAATCTTGCAACCGAGCCCTGCGACGGAATTCCGCAATGGTGGGAATTTTATCGGATTGCATGCGGAACCACCCTTATATAAATGACATCATTTCTCAGGTCGGCGAATCACCATAATTTATCCACAATATGGTGCTTTTATATACAATACTTACATGTATGTGGTAGAGCTGAGGGTTCAATTTTCTACCCATTCGTACTGAAATTGCGGATTGCTTAAAAGAAACGGTTTGCAAGGCGTGACCCAGGACTGAATTAATTGAAGTGGAGTTTCTAAATTGATTTCACCCTGAAATGGAAGCATACTCTCATGATGTTTCTTCGTTTTTAAACTACACCAGTGGGAGGATGAACCCAGCAGCCCAAAAACCTGTAGAAACCTGTAGGGGATAGCCCAGCAGCGAGGAAGCCAAGAGCAAGCAGCGCTATGAGATCCGGCAGTACCTGCACAGCCAAGATGCCTCCTTTGAGCTGGTGTCCAGGGTCATGAAGTTTGTGGAGTACAAGCTAGAGCCTGGGGCGGGATATTCAGCCAACCTGGCTCGGTGACAATCCCAAGATGGTTAGGATTTGCCCTGAAATCAAGGTGGTTGTTGGTGGTCAATAAGCCTCTAAAAAAGCCGTATTATTGTAGAGGGGTAACTTTTGGGGGGCTTGGTTGAAATCTCATTGAATCCCCACGAAACATGGTGTTATTCATCCACCAATATATTGGCGATATGATGCAACTTATATGTGGCATAAGCTGATGCGATTTACCGCCACAGGGACGGTCGGACGTGACAGACATAAGATGAGATAAGCAGCTAAGATTTGGATGCCACCGAGAAGAATTGGAGTTTCGAAGCTGGCTTGAAGGCCTGTAAGCGCGGGATAAGCAGGGGTTTGATGGGAGACAGCCAAAATATCAAAATCAGCCGAAAGCAAGCAGATATTTTGCTGAATAAATAGGGAGGTTGACCACTTGGTTGGTGATTGGAGTCAACTTGGAGTGTTAGTGTTGGTAAAACTGAGCAATTGCATAAGTTGTTCTTTGTGTTCTCAACTCGCTTTCTGCCTGATGTGGCTTAACAGCTATCCATGGGATATCCATCCAGCATCAAATACCCATCAAATGTCCACTAAATACCCATCAAACATCTCACAGATCCATCAACATATTATCCAGCATATATTCACGAACTATCACGAAATATCCAGCATTCATACCCAGCATCCATATCAGCCGCTTTCCGGCATTCAGATCATTCAGCTTTCAGGAAAAGATGATGCCCACAACCTTCGATTCCAGTTTGATCTCCCATACGTTGCAAACCGAGCTCTCGGTGAATCAGAGATCTCGATTCATCGAGACGGTGCCGGTCTTCGCCCTGACCCAGACGCTCTATCCCGAAGTCTTTTCAAGCGAATCTCGGTTCTGAACACGCGAGAAACGGGTGTCTGAAAATGGGGGTAGCCATACTGGCAATTTTAGACTGAGCAGGAAAATTAGTCTATATATAAAACTTCTGACAATCCAGACAGTTATTCATGGGTACCCTATTCTCAGACAAACCCATGATTCTGTTTCTTGATTTTACATCCCATCGTCCATTTCCAAAAAAACAATGAGCTGCTGTAACTGGAGAATGATCCAAATTTACTCCTTTTTTTTTGGTGGCAAGCACCAACCAGGTCTGTGTGGTGCTCAAGAAGGTGGTTTGTGAAAATCAAGAGGAGGTCTTTGTTGCTGGAGCCTTGTCCACGAGCATGTGACTTGTTGGAAAGCGAAGCTTTTTGGACGGCTTTTGCAGAATCTATTTGTGTTTTTGTTCGTACTTATAACATGTGGAGCTGTAGCCTACTTCTCTGGCTTCTCTTTGATTTTCCCCTGTTTACTAGTAGCTATTTGTTTGGAGCTTTCACTTTTTTGGGGTCTAGCAGAGATTCGCGTGAGGTACATCACTGTGACGGGGGAGTACAGCCATGTCCAAGGCTATGACCTAACTGTGGATCCAAAAATCCTAACAGGTGTGAACAGATTGGAAGAGCTGGCGTTGTACGTGGACGCACTGGCCCACCATTCGTCTCTGTTTGCGACCACTTTTGCGGAAATGTCTCTTAGCACTTCGCTGAGTGAATTTTAGATAGTACGATCAGATACTCAGATACCCTCTGGAAATCAAGGGTGGCACTGCAAAATTCCCTAGTGGAGGTTTAAATGGGAAATTTTATGAAATTTTCCTACGTATCAATGGAGGATTCTCAATTGCCACGTTTGATTACTGGAGGGTACTCAGACGGCCTTGGCCAACTGGCACGTGTTGATGGCGGATGTGCCCAGGTTCACGTTGGATGGTGACAACTTGGTGGCGTGCCTGCAGAATTCCCCCAGCTGTGCTGCCATGTTTTTCGAGTACGCGAAAGAATTCACCGCGGCAGTGAAAAAGAGCCTTGGATTGCACCATCTGAATGGTTTTGGAAGATCTTGGAACATCATCCCTTTGTTGGAATATATTGAGTGTATGCGCTTAACTCGATTTGAACATGCGTGTATAGTGTATACTTGTAAATGTGGGGATGTTCATACAAACCTACGTACGTACATACATACATACGTACACACACACACATGTACTGACATATACCCCATACATTTATATGTGTGTGTATTCATTTGCGGGGTTCACATGTTGTCAAGTTTCAACAACGGTTTGTCATCCCGAACTCCTGGTCTCTGGGCATCCGGGCCCAGCAGCTGAGTATTTGGGTATCCATTCAGCGATTTAACATTCGCATTGTTAGGTTACCTACCAGAGGACAATGAAGTCGAGAATATGTCTATGTAAGGATAATTAGTCATACTATGTCATATAAAAAGCACTATAATTATAAGTATCCTGAGAGAGTGGCTCTAGCAGTTTGACTCCGGGGTTGGCAGATCTGTGCCAAGGGCTGGCGGCAACGCAGATTTCGAAGAGCAAGCGATGCTGGCGGAACGATGCTGCAAGAAAACCCAGATCTATCAAGATCTTTATCCTGACCAGGACCTCGAGACCCTGGGGACCCAGGGGTATCATGAATATATTGAGGCCCATTCATAGGGACTACTGTACACAATGATTTCGAGGGCGGACCTCCATCATCCAAGACACCAACATACAAATAGAAATCGCATGCTACTGTATACATATATATATATATATACATATGTTTCCTTCTCATCAGACAAGCACTAAAACTAGTAGATCCTTTGGTGATAAGTTGCTGTCATTTGTCAAGTCAAGTCAAAAGTTGGGCTTAGGATTTCGTGGCACCCCAGGCCTCCGGTTCGGGCACCGCGTGGCACCCAGGAGACGCGTTTGGACAACATCGACCTTTCCAATCTCCCCGCGGAGAGAGCCTTCATCTCGGAAGGCACCGCCCTGGGCTCCACCAACAGTCGATCCTTCTTTGGCGACCACGACTTCTTTGGTGACGCTTCCAATTCCATGGCTGAAGTGGCTCAGGAGAAACCATTGCAACTTAGCGTTGAGATGGTGGTGTTTTTTTAACATTTGCCCAGGTTGGAGATCCTGAGATCCAGTACTTAGGGATACTTATCTCGGGATTACCATCGGATAATCAATTGCCCTCGGATAATAAAACATGGCAATGGAAATAACTCATTGATGTTCTCATGAAATGCCTATTCATAGGAGACTTTCCATTGCCATATTTGATTATCGGAGGGTATGCTTCAATTTTTTGGGTGCCTAAATCGCAAAATCTCCAAGGAAAGGCTTGGAAATGGAGCACAGTGGAAACCTGCAGTGGATGATTGAGGAAGGCTGGAAGAGGGACCTGCAGGTGAACACCCTTCCGGCGCAGCTGCAGGAGTGCTTGCCCGAGTTGCGTCCGAATAATGGGCCACACGCCATCTTTGAGCAGCCCCTGGAGAGAGATCGGGCAGAGTCCTCGTGCATATGCGGCCCGGCTGCAGTGGCCAGGGCCATAATAATAGGATACTTGGTCCATTTGCTCTTGGGATCAATACTATCCGATACATCCCGATTAGTTCCTAGATGCAACAATTGATGAGGGATTTATTGCCGGGTCAAGAAGTTCAGCTGCGGCATGGTGCTTTCAATTTCTGTTTTTCCCTCACCAAGATGATCTACCCTGCAGTATCCTCCAGTGAATTAATTGGCCCATTTGATGATTTTACCTCTTGATTAAAAAAGGCAGCTTTCCATAGCAAGCTTTTAGAGTCACTGTTAGAGTACCAGAGGATACCAGCGGGTAAGATGTGGGCTGGGTAGCTCAACAGCCAAGCGGTTGAGGTACTTTGGCTTTGATTCACAACCGCTATGATATCTTCACCATGCCTCAGCCACCATCTGCCAAGCTCTTGGAGAAGCAGTGGCAGATCCTACAGACCATCATCACATGGGTTGAGCCAACTTACGACACTTGCCTGAATTTAAGCTTTAAAATGTCAGGTTGGGAAATGGAACTCGGGCACTAGGATTTTACTCCTGTTATTGTGGCATATTGTGGCCGATGTTCAGGTTCTTAAAATTTCAGACGCTTATACAGGTCGATTCTCATCACAGGGGCAATTGTCGTTTCGCCGCCGTGAGGAGAAGATCCATGCTGTCCTGGTGCTTCTGGCCATCCGTTCTCTTGGAAAGTCCAAGGCTGTAGCGAATCAATGTCCACAAAACGATCGGAGTCCAGAGAATGTGGTCCTGCATTTGATCGAGGAGTACCAAAATGTGGTACCTTCCGTCCAAGGCTTGAATGCTGCAGGCATGAAGTATGCCAAAGGTGCCTTACACCTGCATTCCATGTTCAATTTGGCGCAGATGTTGCAGGGAGAGAACGTACCTGCCAACGTGAGCCAATTGCAGGAGAGCATCAAGCGGGATGGGGTGGAAGCGCTGAGGTTTTATATCCTCTTTTTGCTGGGATTCATGAGCGGTTTCTGACTCCGGTGCTTTATCAGATTCTTTCTATTTTATTTTTTTTTTGGAGGTTGATGTCATATCCCTTAAAAACCGGATGATGCTCCGAACGAGCCCGGCTCACTATATTTAGATCTTCAAGATGGCTCGAGCACATGAGGTTTGAACGCCGGACGTGGCTCGAAGTTCCTGACGGCCAAGAGAGCCGAGAGCTTTATCGAAGGAGTGCGGATTTTGAAGTACCTCTTGGATGCCTCGCCCTGCGGGATCTACTGGGGTTGCTTGGGAAGCAGCGAATTGTGGCTAAACCTGGCTAGGTGTTTGATGACTGGGAAGTACCCGAACTTGGCCATGGCAATAGGAGAATCATGGAACATCATGGAACTATGAGAATTTCCGTTGCCATGTTTGCCAGAGGGCGTAATATGCCAATAAGGAAATAAGCTCCAAAGATCGATGGATCTTGATGAGGGTGACAGATGAGAAGTTTTGTAGACCCAATTTGGAGGCATCACTAGGTTAGTTTTGGATGGGCCTTCATAATGCAAGAATAATGAAATTAAGTGATCATGAAAAGTTTGGACAGGATTCTCAGAGACCATTCTTCGAGGAACTTCCATACATCATAGGGCCAACCAAGCCTTGTTACTCTTTACCCTTTCTCATTCCTTTCTTGGTTCATGGTGGCTGGATTCCCCTTTGCAACCTGCTGAGCAGTCCAACGTACGCGCTTCCAGATGATTTCCCAATCATTGCCCCCCCCAAAAAAAGAATAGTTAGTATGGTTGGACAGGTAATACTGTAACATTCTGTCAGCTGCAAGATGGAGCCAGAGACTGTAAACTGTAAGTGGTGTTTCAACTAATTAACTTCCTTTTTTTATTTACCGCATCCATGGGATGAGAACCCCCAACCAATTGACTACTTTCGGAGTGCAAACACCAATTTATAAGTGGATACGTTTCATTATATTTCACCATCTTCTACCATGATGTGAAATACCCTAGTTGTATGTGACTGTATGTGGGATATCCCCAGTTATATACGGGATATCCCCCAGTTATATATATATATATATGTAGATATACATGTACAATGTACATAAATAGAGTTATATATACCACCAAATATCCCCAAATCATCTATTTTCATAGGATTTTTCATTACAAATCAACCATTCAGGGGATCCCCGATTTATGGACACCTCCATTTGAACCCAGGCTATCTCTCCTCTCGAGCTCATAGCCTTGGAGTACCATGTCAAACGGCTGAGGCAGGTGAACTGGTTGGCTTGGGGTCAAAAAAATGGGAAGACGGTTAGAAAAATATGGGAAAATATGGGAATACTATGGGAAAATATGGGAAAATATGGGAACATATGGGAACATATGGGAATACTGTGGTAGTAAATCCTTTAGTACATCCCACCTAAATCACCCAGTGGAATCCCAGAAAAGTCACAGTAAATCCCACTAAAATCCCTCAAGTTTTTCGCCAGAACATGATGTTCCAGATCGGTAAATTTTCGGGAGTTCCGGTTCCTATTTTTGGTGAGGCTTCAAGCAGCTTGTCATGTGTCAGATCATGTTCTGACCATTTGTCAACCGTTGGATTTGGAAGTTGCTGTTTGCATTTGGTGGCTATTCCTTCCTGGGAGAATGGGATCTCAGATTGAGCCCCCTTCATGGATTCACCTCACTAGACTCTTTCTCAAGCTGAAATTTTGGGTTGAAACATCTTGAACAAATCTTGAGACTTGAAATCAACCTTGAAACTTACTTGAAATCGTCCATTATCCTTGCAGTAAGTTCTAACATCAGATTTTTCTGGACGTCGCAACGCGCAACTCACACGTGGGATCCTCCGGGAGCCGCCCGGTGCAGGAACTGGTGCTGATTCGGCTCGCTTGTTTGGCGCGAGTGGAGGATCGTAGTGCATACCGCCAGCTGGAGGAGCACCGCCAGCTGTTAGCCTCCATCGGATTGGAAAATATCCCAAGCTTCCCTATGAGAATTGATAAAATCACCATAAGTTGCGGGTGCCCCATTTTCATACATACCATATTGATATTGGATGTTTATATCATATAATACATGATATATATGTTATATTTTTTCATATCGACGAACTATGTTTTCGTATGCAACGATATTCTCATCATATGCGGCTATCATAGTATACCATCGATATTTGTGACCAATCCTGCTGATCAAGTCTGATCAGCTGCAGGAGTGTTGGGCAGCTTTGGGCAGTGTGGAGCGCTCCACCCTGCTCCACCATTTTTTGGCTGATGGCATCGAAGATATGGCCTTTGTCTTCGAGTTTTTGCCTGATTCCTGGATTTGAATGGATTTGATGGATGCAGTTTTTGAGCTCATCGTTTTTGAGTTCAGCTGCTGAAGTTAAAGCACTGATATTCGTGAGTCTTAATGGATGATTAAGAAAGGTGGACGCGCTTGCTGTTCTGCCACTGTCCTGGATTTGATCAGCCAGTTGTTTGTTTTTGCCTGGTAAATCCACCAATTTCAAGAGAATTCTCCAAGGATTGCGTGGCAAATGCTGTGCGCAATCCCAACATTGGCTTGACATGTCTTCTGGAGATCTTAGTTTGTCTCCTGAACATGCTGCAACCCGCAGCGCCGGGCCTCCTCGCAAACATGAGTCAGTGCAAACTGATCCTGGTGAACCTGTCGGACATGAGCGAATTCATTGCATGTGTGAGGAACCCTGGATTTGCAGATGATTTTTTGTCATTTGCCCCTTGATTAATCAGTAAGATCCAGAAAAGAATACGTGGGGAATCTCATGTTAGGCGTTTTTGGTGTGTGATTTTAAGACTTCCGCGCCAAGCTAGCGAAAGTCCAAGGAACCGCTTTGTGTTTGAAACGTGCGTCTCAAGATGCAAAGTTCGCTTCACGGGAGGCAGAGTTCAACTTGAGATGACAGGGAGCAACTGGGCTCGGGTCAATGAGCCCAATTCGGACATTACCAGCCTTGCTTACAGCGTCAAGGACAGTGCGATTGAAATGTATAATTTATAATGTCCCTATGAACTAATCACCCTTTATTACTCATTTATATACGGACCAGAAGCTGAGGATTTTGGAGTTCTTGACATTCAAGTAGCCACTTGTAATGTACTTTCTTTGCTCCCACCTGCCAGCCAACGGCGTGTACATGGTCAGCTTGAGTGTAATGTAGGCCCCGCTCGGCAAGAATCACTCCTTCAACAATTTCATGAGGCTGAGATCCATGTTTTCGCATGGCAAGAAACTAGGCTTAGGCTTGTGTCTCAGCGTCATGACGATCGATACTGGCTCTTCCGTAGCCCAGCCAATGCCAGCGGACACTATGGAATCATCATTGGTTTTCAACGTGCCTTACCGATCGGACAAATTGTGAAGAAGGGATGCCCAGCTCGGGATATTTATATCTCAGAACATGAAGTTTCAGTCATTGATGCCCAGCCGCGTTCACTGATTCTCAGACTTACGAATCCTCTGATTAAATGCATTGTGATTGCTGGTCACGCCCCCCATACAGGCTCTGGTGAGGCGAACATCCTCAGCTGGTGGGCAGACTTGAGTCAGGCCATCCCCCATGCATTTCGCTCCTGGGATATCATCTTGTTGACTGATGCTAATGCGCGCATAGGCAGTGAACCTTGTGATTCCATTGGAAGCCACCAAGCTGAAGGGCTTGACCCTCGTGCTGAAGGTTTCACCAACTTCATTCGCCAACATAATCTCTGGGTGCCAGCTACCTTTGAAGATTGCCACTGTGGATCTGGTGAGACTTGGAGACATAGCCGAGGACAGTGGTATCGTAACGATTACATTTGCCTGCCGCGCAGTTGGCACTTGGAAACTTGTACCTCGTGGATCAGTGACGACATTGATGCCAGCCTCGCCAAAGAGGATCACCGTCCAGCTGTAGTCCATTGTAGACGTCATCTGGTGCCATACCCCAGTGTCCACCGCCACAAGGTCACCAAGCTTCATTTTGATCAGATTGATTCTTCCGTGCTTTCACATCTCCCAAGGCCACCATGGAATTGTGATGTTCACACTCATTGCCATTTGCTCCAGGATTCCATCGTAGCAGCCTTGAGACCCCAACGAAAGGTCAAACAGCGTGGACCTCTGCGGCAAACCATGTCTGAGAGTACCTGGCAGATTGTCAAAGAAAAAAGAGCCAGCCGCAATTTGCTGGCGCACCGAGCTCAAGTTCAACGCCAGACCCTGCTTAGTGCTTGGTTTGCTTGTTGGAAACATGCCATCCATGAATGTCCCTTCCATCACTTGGCCAATGCCTTCGATGATTTGCTCTGTGAACAAGACCGGTTGATAGCCTTGGCATATCATGCCTTTCGTCGGCTTGGTTATGTGGTCACTCGAGCCCTTAAACATGATGATGTTCTTTTCTACTCCAGTTTGCTGGCTGATTGTGCCGAGTTTTTGCACCCTTCCCAAGCCAAAAACTTGTGGCAGATTGTTCGCCGTTCCTTGCCGAAGTATCAGCAGAGGCGCCTGAGTATGAAACCATCCCTTTTTGCGCAACTGGAAGATCAATGGGTGCCGCATTACTGTGAGCTGGAAGCAGGGACTCCCATTGGACCTGCACAACTTTTGGAAGATTGTGTGATGTCACAAGCTCGTAACAGCCTGGATGCACCTTTGCAGATTGAACTGAGGGACTTGCCAAGTCTGACCCACTTGGAGAAGACATTTCGATCTACCAGTGCTGGGAAATCCACTGGCCATGATGTTTTGCCTTCGGCCCTTTTTCATACTGCTGCCAAAGAATTGGCTTTGTTGCACCATGATTTGGTTTTAAAGTCCTATCTTTGGCAATCTGAGCCTATCCAAGCGAAAGGGGGACCGGTAGCATTGATTCCTAAGGTACTCCATCCAGCCACAGCCAAGCAGTTCAGGGGCATATTGCTGCTCCCCAGTGCGGGGAAAAGAGCTCATGCCATTCTCCGCAATCAGATTATGACTGTTCTGTGGCCCGCACGTTCCCAAGGGCAAATGGGCGGGTTTCCTGCCCAGCAAGTTCTGTTCGGTTCACATGCCATGAGAACATTTGGTGCTCTGTGTGACCAACATGGCCTGAGTAGCGCTATTTTGTTCCTGGACTTGTCGAGTGCCTTTCATCACCTCATTAGGGAAGTTGTGGTGGGTGCCGTTGACGGATATAATCTTGCCCCGGTGTTGGATGTTCTTTCTCAGTCTCAGCACCCTGTTGCCAGCTTCAGCCAATTTGAGAAACTCCCAGGGCTTCTTGAGGAGTTGGGGGTGCCTGTTGCTATTGTCCGTCTTCTTCGTGACATGCATTTCAGCACATGGTGCGCCTTGCACGACCGCTGGCTGTTGAGAACGCACCGGGGAACTCGTCCTGGGAGCCCTTTAGCGGATATAATTTTCCACACCCTCATGGCACGTGTCGCCCATTCGCTGGACCAGTGGCTTCGTGATCAACATGATTTTCAGGTGTTGCTCCAGGACATTGGCATAGAAGCCCCCTCAGTGATCTGGGCGGATGATATAGCGGTCCCGCTGGCTGCGGCCTGTGCAGAACAAATTGTCCCATTTCTACAACAGGCTTTGCAGACAGCCAGAGACGCATTGCAGCAGTATGGGTTCTCCTTGAATCTTGCCAAAGGGAAAACCAGTGCCGTGCTGTCCTTTTGTGGACCCCGTGCCAGTGCCATGCGCAAACAATACCAGCTGCATGCTCATTCAGGTATTACCTGCCACTTCTCTGATGGACAAGAGGTCTGGCTCCATTTGGTCCCAGTTTATCGACACCTAGGCACCCTTTTTTCCTCAAGTCATGACATCATGTGTGAACTCCGTGCCAGGGTTGGTATTGCCAAGGCTGCCTTTGCGCAATTGAGCCGGCCATTGTTGACCAATAGGAATTTGCCTGTCCGCATCCGTCTTCAGATGTTTCATGCCCTTGTGACGTCCAAGCTCTTTTTTGGACTAGGTGCCTGGGTGACCCCTAATCCCAAGCAACTTCAATACATTCAGAGTGCCTTGGTCAATATGTTGAAGCGTGTGCTACGTCTTCACCATGACCATATTCCTGCTGAACAAGTTTTCTGCTTAGCTGGTACTGCTGATGTTCGTTCGCGCTTGGCCTTAGATCGCCTCTTGTATGCTTTCAGACTTTTCCGGTCTGGCCCAGTTTTTGTGCAAAATCTTGTTCAACGGGAGTTTGAACAGACCACCGGATCATGGCTTCATGGTCTACGAGCTGATCTTCAATGGCTGGACACTGTTTCGCCCAACAGTCTTCCCTCCGGATGGCAGGATGACATGAGTCCCCTTTTTGAGCAATGGCAGGACCCTCAGTGCTCGTGGCCATCTTTGGTCAAACGCACGTGGCGCAAACATCTCCTGCAGAATGGCATTATGAGTGATGCCCATTTGCTCCATACTGCTGTGTTCCGGGGGTTGCGGCAAGCTGGAGCCACCTTTTCTCCATCAGCCAGTGATTGGGAAGGGGATCTGGAACAGTTTGAATGTTTCTGTTCTAAGAAGTTTGCTTCTCGTAGAGGCCTCCTGGCTCATCAGCGCAAGGCGCATGCTATTTTCTCTGTTGAGCGGCAATTTCTCCAGGGCTGTACCTGCATGCACTGCGGAAAATACCTTTGGACCACACAAAGGCTTCAACAACACCTGGCATACATACCCAGGAAGTTGGGCTATAACCCATGCTTTCAGGCCTTGAAGGAGCAGGAGCGGCAAGTACCGTATGATCGTGCTGGACATGAGTTTGTCAATCAATTTGCAGGCCTTGCACGCAGAGAGGCTCTGGTGACCCAAGGGCCCCCATGTGACCCCACCCCAGCGGTTGACCGACGCTTTGCTGCCCTCCATAGTGAAATTGAAGCATGTCGTAGCAGCCTCCAGGTTCCATTTCAACCAGCCGATCCACTAGGGTTTGGTGCGAAGATTGGAGACCTTCTGTCGGCTGTGACCCTTCGATGGTTTGAGAATCATGTCTCTCATGATGTTACCAGCCAGATCCGTGCCCAGCTGATTGATGAGTGGATTGAAGTCCTCTATGCAGGAGGGCAGGAATCAGAAGATGACCTTGATCCCTGGCTTGAATTTGTTTTCTTGACCTGGGGTGAGCATTGGCTTCCTGACCTGCTTGATTCTCTTGAGGATGGTGTTTTTGCTCGGGAGATTGATGAAGCTTTTGCAGACTTTGCCAGCCAACTTGACAGATATCAAACCTTGGCTCGTATTGCCCATCTCGACCACGCGCTTCGTACATGTCAACGGGCTGAACCAGCTCCACATCGAGATGCGTATGTCCTAGGAGTTTTGAGGCATCCCAAGACTTCCTCCAAGGTTCGCCAGGCTGTGCCTCGCGCATTTGCTGAGCAATCCGAGTGGCAAGCAGATGTTCGCAACATGAGGTTTCTGGATCTCCCACCAGATCAACCTATTCCTAAATTGAAATTACCTGATGGTCGTGAAGTTTTCCTGATTGTGCATCTGTTCAGCGGCAGACGTAGGGAGAATGATGTTCACCACCACCTGCATGATTTGGCCCGTAACCATGGCCTTTCTATCCTGGTTCTTTCGCTCGACACCGCAGTTACGTTGGAGTACGGCAATTTAGCCCTACATTCTCCTTCTTGGCGTTGTTTGCAGCAAGTGTACCAGGCGGGCGTCGTTGCGGCCACTGTCACAGGTTCTCCATGTGAAACATTTAGTGAAGCCCGATACATGGCACCCCCTGAGGGCTCTGAGGTACGTAGCTGGCCGCGGCCGCTGCGGTCTGCTGAAAGACTCTTTGGTTTGGAAAATCTCACAATGCGTGAGTTGCGTCAATGCCATATGGGCGGAAATTTTTTTCAACAAGGAGCCTTAGCTCTCAGTTTTCACATGGCTCGAGGTGGAGTTTTCATCTCAGAACATCCCGCGAAGCCCAGTGACGAGCAGCGACCTAGCATTTGGTCTAGTGCCCTGCTCAGTGTCCTTCTACAACATCCAGATGCCAAGCTGTCCACTGTGCCACAGTTTCTATGGGGGGCCACGGCAGTTAAGCCTACGGGCTTACTCCATTTCCGCCTGCCATACTTCTGTCGAGATCTATTTTCACAAGCTGATCCCTGTGCAGTCCGTCCACATGAAGCGGCTATCGGACGTGATGGCAACGGATGTTTCCGCACGGCCAAGCACAAGGAGTACCCCGACCGATTTTGTCGAGGTATCGCAACAGCTCTGGTGAAAGCGTTGGTCCATGCTGAGCGCAGTGGCACGACCCGGGTAGTTGAACCTGATTCTTTTCCCCTGACCCGTTGGATCCAGGAAGCTGAACAAGCGTGTACAGATTTTAGTTTGAGCTCCTGGCTTCCTGATTATCAAGGGGCATAGATCACACCAACTGAGTTTTTGTTTTGGGTGTTTGTTGTTTGTTTTGTTTGGTTGCTGTTTGTTGGTGTTTCTTATTATTTCATCTTGCTTGGTGCGGAACCTCAGTGATGCTGGTGTGTTAATTCGAGAGCTCCTGCAGTTAGCCGCAAGAGCAAGGACTCTTTTAGGCATCGGAAATTGGAAATTGGAAATTGGACCATTTCCAATAATGATATGACTATGTGATGTTTGAAAGAGTTTAATTTCCCACAGAGATGGTCATTCGAGCCATATATAGAAGATATGGGTTCTCAAAATCAGGTACACCTACGCCCAAAGCCCGCGGCCAGTTGCCATGGTTTCTTATATTTCAGTGATATTGGGAATATCCCGTGTACATATACATGTACATAAGTATATAATAGTATATATACATATACATATAAATTTATACATATGTGCATATAACTTGTACATGCATAAGCATATATATATATATATGCAGGGTTTTAATTAATACAAACACCAATGTACATGATTGTATTTACAAATGCATGTGGCTTATACATTTATATATATATATATATATACATACATTGTTAATACATAACATACACACGTAAATGATGAACTAGTTCCCAAGGATACACGTGCACTGTTCCTATATATATATATTTACAGGAACATATTCCCTCTCTTTATTTATAAGAATGGATCCAATGGATTTCAGACATGTCCGGCGCCAGGATGTCTTGCAAAAGCAACGCACCTTGGAAACGCAGCTCCTAGGTGCGCAAGGCTTCCGGACAGCGCACTTTTTTCGCACCGCTGAGACCTTTCCGGTCTAAGGGCCGACGATGGACACGCAGAACGGTGAACGCCAAATTTCCGTGAGGCTTTGATGGAGGGCCGATTTGAAACTGAAGTGATGCAAAATGATGCACATTCATCACAGATTTGGTGAAACCTTTGAATTATTGTCGGGGCTTCACTATGCTTCAGATAAAATGTAGTGCTGTGGGCTTAAGGCTCTGTCATGCTCAAGTAACTCAATGCTCTAGACAGACAAATGTGTTGTAAACCTATGTCTCGCAACATGAACTCATGATAATGATTGTGGCGGCATGTCATACAATTCCAGCATTTCTTCGCTCAATGCAAGTTGTATGTTTGTCTGACCTCGGTGCTTAAAATGTTCGCATTCTGCCATTCGCCCACAGCGGAAGTTCCCCAGCCCCCGTGGCCTTGGTGGAAGTTGTGAAACGCAAAACAGCCTAAGGCTGGTTTGCATCTATCCTTCAGCCTTGAATGGGCATGAATGGGCAACACTTTACCAGCTGTACTGTGTCGAAAAGGACCCGTGGCTTCTTGAAAGTAGACAACTGCTTCCTACTAGTATCTCGACAATGTTGTTGTTCGCAACACGTGCACAATTGTTTTTATTCTGAAGAGGTCCATTGCAATGAGCAAGCTGCTGAAAGAACAATCCAAGACCTTCAACAAACTTTGCCAGGAAGGCACGTCCGACTTTGGCAAAATTGGCTGGGGGATATTCTATATTGCTCCCTTAGAATATGATTTCCATAACGCTGCTCAGCAACACATGAACCGTTTCTTTAATCTGCAGATCTGCTGCGCTTGCTCTTGTGATGATCTCCATTCTGGTCTACCTACTTGGCCATAGGATGTTCTCCGACCCTCTCATGGTTTTTACAATGCACTATACAACATGGATATGATATTGCATATGCTCTTCGATGCTGTCTTTGCATTTGCTCCTTCTCATCCGTTTCAAAGCATTTCACACGGTTGCCAACCACATGAGCCCTCATGCCTACCTTTTCTTGCGCAGGGCTACGGAAATTTCGTCAGTGGCCCGGGCAACACGTAGACTCCCTTAGCCTAGGCCTGCGTCATCCTGCATTGAAGCGTCAAATGAATCATCAGGAATGAGGTAAACCCAATGCCATAATATGCATGCCCAATGTGAGGTTCATGAACTTGGGTACGCCCCTATGACTAGGGATGACGGAAAATTTGACCCCAAATGGTTGGTATGTGGTTGCTTACGGGGATGGTTTATGGCATTGGCTCTACCACACTATTGACAGCATTTCTATGGGGAATGCTGCTGCCAGATGTTGGTTCTCCTTTTCCATCAGGACTTCCATGATTCATAGATGATTTCACAATACCCCAAAAGGGTATTGCCTCAGTTACCCCTAAAAATCAACCATGGTTGGGGAACATTAGCCATATATAAAGGCCATATGTATGATTCCATGAATGATGTTCCGCCAGGCCAGCAGGTCTTTTTCAGCTTCGTGGACCACAAACTCGTCTGTCATTTGAGATTCTCGCCTGAACGCCGCCCGCGCGCGTCAGTTGGTGATGTTTGTTGATCACTTCACCAAGAGACACGGCTTTGGGATGGTAAAGGGGTCAAAACGAAAAAGGTGGAGGGGGACCATAGGGGACCACTTTTTTGAACAAGAATCACGTAGAAAACCATTCCATTTCGATCACTTTCTACTTCAAATACACTTTAAGAAAAATGCACTTCAGGGTAGCCAATTCGCCAGCCATCCAAGGACCGAATTCCAAGGACAACTGCTGCACCCTGGCCTCGTAGTCAAACATGATCGTCGAATATTCCCCGCTATTTGGGATGATCATTTTGTTTTTTCTCCGGGTGGAACGACCAAGCGGGCATCATGCAGCCCTCAACAGTTCAACCATCCTGTCATCAGGAGCTAAAGAAAGTGGTTGAGACAGTGAATGACGAGCAGCTGGCTGAGGCCGCCAAACATGGAAATCTCAGGGAAGGCTTAGTCCCTTCCCCCATTTGCCCCTGATATCAAATACTCCCCATGACTGGGCTCCCAAAGTGAAGACATCCCAAACGAAACCATGGTTTTATTTAATGGATTAAGGTACTCGTATTTATAATGTCAAGTCCGGATTAATTAACCCCCCCAGGAGGTAGGTACTTGTACCTAGGGAGAAGGTTCTGCTAAGGTTTTTCCGCGAAACAATCGACCTCCTAAGTTGAAGTATCAAGAGGTTAGGATGGTGATTTTGATTCTGACGCGACCGTGATGAACACATCAGCTTTGAGAGAACCCCCTATTTCGGTCAGATGTTTAGCCAGGTTGGATACAACCTGGCACTAGTCGGCTTTGTTCGAAAATTGGGTACCGCGAAATCCACCTCATCATCTTTGTCCCCGCGAATAACATGTTAAACTGTTAAACCATATAGTTAAGATATATATATATATGTATTAATGGCCATAAACTTGGGGGCATCCAAAATCAGGATGCCTCGGCGGCGGGCGAGTTGAAACGCTTGCTGAGTCGGTGGCACAGTTATCTTGGTCTACTCCAAGATTTTGCAGGCATTGATCCATGGAACATATTTTTAGATATGGAAATGAATGGATATAGGATGACTTATAGATATTGTACCTTTTTTTCATTATGGGTATTACATTCAATGGCATTACGTTACACATATTTACAAATACATTACATACATTACATACCCACAGAAAATATATGTTGAATTCATGTAACTCCAGTTGTTGTGCAAATCTGAGAGCATTAGAAGCAGAACGGAACAGGGTCCAACCATGTCCAACCTCGGTTCCGGTTTTTCAAGCTTTGGGCATCGGTGAGGACCGCATGGCCCATCACTCAGGCCTTCTTCCAATGACGGTACTGGAGGCAGATGTTCAGATGACTTGAGGGTCGATGGTTCGGAAACCCCAATGGTGGTGGTGGGTTCGGAAAAAAAAAAAAAACCTCGAATTTCATTTGAAAGCCATGATATTTGGGGCGGTCACCTGTTCTCTCATAAAATCTCCATGACATCAATGCATGTGAGCCATGGTTGGTCCCGTTCCGCCCAATCGGAGGCAGTGGAGACTCACTGGGCAGAGCAATGGCCTTGGGTCCGAGGGTTTTTCCAAAGATTGGATTGTCCGTTACTTTGGATCCAAATGACATCGAATCAGCAGGATTTAGTAAGAAAATCCCTCGTAAATGGGAGTTCTTAGTGGGAAAAACCTTTGTAAATAGAGGTTTTAGTGGCTTCATCGTGTTTTTTTTCCTGTTTTTCCCAATGATGGCGTTTGATGTTTTCAAAACCTAATGGGGGTGATCCCAATCCACCATAAACGAAAAATAACTAAGGGATGAAATCACATCTCTGAGACCATAGAATGATGGTTTTTATTATTAGGGGGATGGGATTGAACATGATCTTAATATTCTTGCCTCAGTCCAGCTGCAAGGATTGGCGTTCAGCCTATGGAGCTGGTTCTCAGCGTCAGGAGCTCATAATTTGAGGCCTTTGGCGTGGCAGGTATTTTGCGGGGACGTGTTTGAATAGGTGGACTGGCAGCCAACGTATTTCGGGCTAATTCGTTGGCCACATCACAGGGATTGAATCATTCAAGTGTTGAATGGTCAAATTAAATCAGGCAGTCAAAGAAGAAGTCGCAAATGATAGCAACACCGCTGAAGAACCTCGCCATAAATGATGAGTAAAATTGTTTTATTACTGGCCTGCCTTTAACATAGTCAAATAGTCAGTGTATTTCTTGATTTTTTGACAGTTGCGGTGCGTTTATTGGAGTTGAAATTGAAACCATACCACGGCCGCAACAAAAAAATTGATGAGTTTCCCCTAAAATTGCAATTGGTTTCAATTTAATTCCTGGCTTCTGTGAATGTTAGTCCAGCAATAAATTATTGATTGTTGATTGTCGGCAGATCGCTACTCCTATCGGAAAGCATGGTCTCAAATGACACTGACCTGTTGGTTTGAAGATGTTTAAAGCGCACTTCGGTTGACAAGTTTTTGGGTTTACCCTAGAATATCTCTAGAATGGATCCCTCCCCATCAGAGTGACGGATGGCCCCCCTTCCTTCCCTGATGTTTTCTGAGGTGAAATGCGGGCTTGAATGGCCCATCGCTTTCTTTTTCTCAATTGTATCATTGAATCATCCATTACCGTCCATTCATAATGCGGCCAGGGATTACACAAACTGATCACAAACTGCTGCGCAAATTGAATGAAATCAGCCCGGCCAACTGATATCACAACAGTTGGTCTAATCACAGATGGTTGGCTTGGGTTCTATTTTGTAGGGCCCCTTTTCATGAGGTTGGCCAACACTTGCCCTAAAAACCATGCAAAATAGGAAAAGAGGTACAAAGATAGGGTTTCAACCTCCTGCTAATTCCTGAGTTTGCCAGCCAACTAAATTGTTGATTGTATTGACTCAGCTTAATTGATAAATTCAACCTTTATTGTTTGTCCAATTTTCCAACAAGAAACAATGTCACCCCCCCAAAAGACATAACGTATAAACAATATCGAAGTTACCGTGCCTTTTCTGAGCATTTCAAAACACACAAACACACAACATACAAAAACATAGCCAAAACATGGGGCCTTGCAGGGGAAGAAAACAAAAACACAAAAGGCTCTTGTGAATTTAGGGAAGCCAAATTATGTCAAATAGTGCAATGCAGCCATCTTGACATGATGAAACACATCCACTTGAACATAGCATATTTGTTTCTGGTTGTTTTGTCTTCAAATCTGAACATCTCAAAACATGAAACATATAGGGAATACAATGACCCAGCATGCCAATTCACTATATATCCTCGCTGACGATAGTAACCAGAATAGAAATATCGAGGCGAAAAAAAGGACACATGATATATGGCATTATATGGCATACCTCCAAGAAAAACCAAATAACACAGTGACTATTTGACTTTACTAAAGGTAGGTCAGATTATGTTTTATTTCTGATGAACCAGTATCAAGTGCCCCACAGATCTGCCATGGATGCTAGCCTTTAAGATGCTCAGGGGTACCTTTTTGTGATGGAAATCACCATTTTTGTGGCTGAAAATCCTCCCAAGAATCGCTGAGGTCGGGCGGCAAGTGGAGTTTCGCTGCCGGCCCCTGGGGGAACAACGCATGCGCTGTGACTTCTTGAGCCCGGGTCCCAGTTGAGGATGGCCTATTCTCCCATGGACAATACGATACTTGTATTAATATTGTGGCTTGGACAACATTTGACAACCTTTGGGGTCTTTCAGGGTTGTAGCCATGATCATTCTTCAATTTCATGAGGGGTGGTTTCAAAATGTGTGTCTTTTTGATTCTCCTACCCTTTTGGGACTGATGATCCCATCTGATGTTGACCCTGTGGGGCCCATCTGCCAAGGTCATGTTTGCTCCACCGAAGAAATCGACGCCGTGGTTCAGCGGTGGCCTTGGGGCTTTTCGATTCGCCGAAGCGAACCGGCGTTTCTTCCCGCGCCCAGGAAGATCGGAAAGAGGAACTTCACAATTCAGGCACGGATTCGGATCTTCTTTTTTGAAAATACGGGTGCCCCATGGTACCCCTAAATCCTTGTGTTAATCAATATAATCACCATGTTCCATCAATTCCCGTAGTTTTTAACATGTTTTAAACATATGTTTATTTTCCTTCTTGAATCGCCCTGATATATAAATTGGGGATAGACCGACCGGTGTACCGTGTAGCCCATTTTCAGACACACCCAGATAGCTGGAACCTGCTGGAACCTGCTGGAACCTGCTGGAACCTGCTGGAAGCTTCAAGACACAAGCTGAACATTGACGCAATGCCACGGGGTCTTTGGTTCGTATTTGTCGAAATCCTGCAAGTACAACTCTCACATGATGTTTTTGTTTTCAGTGTTTTTCCCCTTTATGTAAACTTCAATGCCAAACGGCTCACTCGAAGAGAGCTGAGCTAAAATCATGGGGATAGGTCAACGCGGGTGGGGATGAACATCCATAAATTCCCATGGCGCCACCCTGCCAGGATCGGGCCGGAATAGATGGGACGCTGTCCGTCGCTTAGACGAGCAATTCACGGTCAGTGAATTGCTTGGTGGTCTCAGAATGTTTGAAAGGATCTGAAAGGTGTTCACCTCCCATGTGCACTTGGGAGGCTAATCAGGTGGAAACCACTATAGTAACAGCCGGGAGACGCCAGGTTTACCATCACTTTCCTGCCTATTGAACCAGCAAAAATCCTGAGGCATCGAATCTCCGCGGTCCGCAACGCGACTGGAGATATTGCTTTCAGCTTAGGATATGGAGAGAATGTGGAAGATATGGAGGTTTCCTAAAGTGGAGGACCCCACATCATCCAAGTTATTGATTTATTATTGCTCTGTCTTCAATGGGCAAACACTTTTTTTAAGTATTCTTGGGCGCCACTTTTTTGGCGGAACCTTCGTATCAACTAAAACGTGCTATGAATCCAAATGATTCGCTCACTCCAGTCGGCAAGTCGGTGAGTCGTGAAAAAGACAAGTAAATACCATCCCCCGAACATTAGATACCCCGCAGAAAACATGGTTTAGTGGGGGATGAAGTGTTGAGATGACATATCTGGGACCATAGAAGCCATAGAATGGAAGTAATGGACGTATTTAATATTACTTGGGGGGATGGTATTAAATTTAATGGCAACAAACGTATACTGCAAACACGTGTGTACATAGAGAGAGAGAGAGTGGCAGTTTACACCTGCACATCCCAGCCTGGCGGTTTTAAATGGGTATGAAATATGTATGAATCATTATGAATCAAAATTGGGGTACCCCAAGATGGATGGTAAATACATGTTGACAGTTGTTCACACTACCAAACGGCCCAAATTTGCAGTCCAGTAAGTATTGAGTTTTGATCCATACTTTGCATCCTTAAATTATTTAAAAGTGCTTAAAGCAAATTTAAGCAAATTGGATATGTTTTACCTTTACTTGAAACTTGGATTGAAATTTGTGAGCTTTTTGTGGAGTTGATATCAGCAATACATGCCGCAATGTGCGCGTTCAACCATGAAATTCAAGAGCTCTGAGCCAGAGCCCAAATTTGAGCCAAGCATATTCCAATGGTTGTTGGTAAACGTATAGATGTATATAGCACAGGAACCCCAAAATGATAATAAAAGTACAATCCTACTCAAAGAGTCGTGAATGGATTTCGTTTTCCAGCCCCTAAAAGCAGCTGACTCACCTACCTAGGTCACCTTGGTAATGCGGATAGGCCGAAGCTCCCGTATTCTTGCGGGCCTCCTCGAGGCTCATTATAACACAAGGGGCTGGTGGGGTGTGGCAAAGACCAAATGTCCGGGTGGAGTTTGTGAAGGGCAAAAATTCCACGGGAAAAGCCAGGAGATGCAGAAAGCATGTAAAAGTCCATAGTTCTCTGAGGAGTTTTACCTGAAAAAATCCAATGGTCAACCCCAATTGGGTATGGTCACGGTATGGTGTCTACAACATACCCAGGCTTCACAGAACTGCTGCAGCTGCAGGATATTTTGGCAGACTCAAAGTCCATCCTGATCCTTGGTCCACCAGGGGTCTCGGCCCCAAAGAGCGAAGAGCGGTAGCCGCAGAGAAGTGGGCAGAGGGCCGAACGCAAGCTGAACAATATATGACTGTTACTGTATTATTATTGCGGTTATCATTATTACTATTATTCTTACTAATTTTGTTCTTCATGTTCAATCTCAATTCATCACTTCATCAAGCATCCTCGTCATGGTTGTCGTATGTTGTCGTCACCGTCGCCGTCAGCATCGTCCTAATCTTTATCATTACATCATCACATTGTCGTCGTCGACATCATCATCTTCATCTTCATTTGCATCTTCATTTGCATCTTCATTTTGTGGGGTCAAAAGAGTGCGAGTGCTGTTTGTCAACAATACCGGAGCTGCTTCATTGCATCTGTTTTGTTTGTTTCAGGGATCTTCAGGCTACATCCATTTGCAGCTACACTAGTGTTGAAAGTCATTCAGCCAATTAGTTTTTTTTGCCTTCTCTTGCTGTGTTTTGGCTATTGGTTTTGTGATGTTTGGGAGGAACCCCTTGAAATCATTCCAAGGTGGGAAAAACCACCCTTCTACGCGCATGTGCCCCTGACTTAGCTCGGCTCCTGCTGGCCATCCAACCTGGAAAATAGTAAAAGGACCACATGGATTGATAGATTGTTCCTATGTTGTATCAACAGATATAATATATATATATTATATATATATATATATATGATGCTTCCCCATGACAGTTGGATTGGCAGATGGTATATATTTCGAGAGCGAAAACATGTTGTTCACTCACAGGTCATGTCTTGAATGCAGATGAAATTGTGCAAGGCTGCTCGTATGTCAGAAGACCAGTCGACGGTGATTGTCAGGCTCTTAAATTTACATCTTTAGATTCTAACGATGAATTCATCATCATTCAGCACATGTCAATATCCCGGCACTTTACCGACTTTTGCCGTGTTTTATCATGTTTTCCATTCTTGTTCCACCTTTGGCCCATCACCAAGGTGGACCCGGCAGGAGAGATCGCGGGCTGCGGAGATGAGCCGCACAAATCCGTGGGCCGAGCCTTGAAAGACATGGCCGTGGACTCCCAGCCGTGGACGTGGACTCCGCCGGCGGACATGTTCGGCCAGGATGGATGAGAACAACCATGGTTTTTTGGGTCCAAAATCCGCCCAAAAAAAACTCAGAAATGGATAGAAATGGTCGTTGTTTTTTTGGGGGGTGGTATATTGGATATAAATACACATTTTTTTGGGGGGATGATGGTCAATTTGCCCCCCCCCCAAATGATTGTATCTTGCTAGTATTCCTTTTTGGTTTCACCACTGAAGGAGTCCACTGGCCAGGATCCCAAGACATGCAGCCCAGGCCTACTCTCGTTCTCCACGGAGTAGAAGCGAGGCGTGATGACTTTGGAAGCCAGACCCTTCTGGTAATCTCTTAGAGTTACTTCTGGTAATCTTCTGGTAATATCTTTGCATCTTGACTTGGGGATTACTATAGCATACTATAGCATACTATAGCATACTATAGCATACTATAGCATACTATAGCATACTATAGCTAAATCACCATTTCACCATGTAAACTATAGTTAGTTAAATCACCATATTTGCAAAAGATAGGTAAAGCATTGAAGCAACTGGGCCATGGCTTCGCTTCCATGGAGCCCTTGCTCGGTCCCCAGTGGGATGTTGCCAGATACCACCGAGTCCTGATATTTGTTCGTTGAATTTTGGTGTAAACAACACTTATTGACTGTCACATAAAATTATCATATATACATGCACATTATACCATGAAATAGCTATCATCAATCTATCATCCTATGTTGAGCCCTTGTTCAATTGAATGTTTTAACTCGGGGGGCCCACATGATGGGATGTTTACGTGTATCTATTGTATGGTAACTTAGTTTTGCTGAAGGCAATTGTCACTTTCGCATTGGTACATCAACTATTCAGGGATATTCAGGGATATTCAGGGAATCTATAGTAAGGAGTGTTGTTTCTTGTTTATGGTCCCCCCCCCCCAAAAAAAAAAAAAACACGTCTAAGACAACGGGGATGGGGATTGGGCTTGCCATTTGGTATTGGGCAAGGCGCGCCGCGAAGCCATGACACGAGTGGTGGAGAATATGACGCGGGGACGCCTGGTGAAGCCATTGAGCGGAACAAGAGGGGATGGTTCAGTCAAGAAGCCGAAAGATAGGTTGAAGATTAGAGATTATTTAGAGATCTGAATCAACCTGACCTATCCTTGTTTTCAAAAAGGGCCTTTTGTTTTTCCAAAAAAATCAAGGACACAAGCGATAGTCGGAGCCAAGGCCAAAGGTGTTGGTGGTGGATGAGATTGGAACCAAGGGTGAAGCCTCAGCTGCCCCTCGGTTGCGACTTGGAGTAGAATATCCCGGGCACTGTGCTTAGCAAAATACATGGATATGCAGAGCAACACATATATGGCTAAGTGAATGCTAAGTGGATAAATGTGGATAATTATCCCCGTTGGAATTTCCCTTATAAAAAGATAGGGCTTGGGTCCCTTATAAAGCCTGAAAACCATATGTTTTTGTAAGAAAAAAAGGGCTTGGACCCAGGCATTTTATAAGGAGTAAATTTTGAGTACTTGTTGAGACTTGGGAACTATTTTTATATAATCAACTTGTTTTCTTTACAGATGTAAAAAAACAATGCTGCATTAGACATCATATTATTCCTTACAAAAAGCCTAGGCCAACCTAGAGAATTGGTTCACAAACTTCGCCCCTGAAATTCCATGG
>BGPT01000797.1:135623-162015 GCA_003297045.1 Symbiodinium sp. clade C Y103 | reverse complement strand
GCCCAGGGTTGGGAAAGGGGACCCCAAAAGTCAGAAGAGGGGTTGGGCGCACGTTTTATATAAATCGTTGTTTTTGAACCCCCCCTTTTTATAAGGTGTAATTTGTTTTTTGGTTTTTGTTGGGCACCATCTTTTTGTAAGAATCCATGTTGGCCCCAGCTAATTTATACGTATAAAACTGGGCTCCAACCCCTCCCCCGAAATNGGGCACCATCTTTTTGTAAGAATCCATGTTGGCCCCAGCTAATTTATACGTATAAAACTGGGCTCCAACCCCTCCCCCGAAATTTCATCCTGGATGTATGTGTGTGTGTGTGATCTTCCGTGATTGGGCTTGACATCAAACGGTCTACAAGTGGGTCAGGTTCTTGCATGGAAGGCATGCCTCTGGTAATGTATAGCACTGTACAGCGCAATGCAGAGTGGTGATTCTTACTTGGGATCCGCACATGTTGGTTTTTGAGACTCATGTGATGTCACAGGCGCTTTGGCTGACAGCTTGGGGGACGCTTTGGACACCTTACATAGTGCCAAGCAGAACTGCGTGCTGGCAATCCCCTCTGCTGGAGAAGGCTGAACGTGCTTGCATCGATACGTAGTGAAACTTCTGTGAACCTGTTAATGCTAACGGGCCATCGCACCATATCGCACCAGTCGATAGCACAATGATATACCACGATCATGTTGGTCATTGCAGTGACAACGCCTCTGGACATGCACGATGGATCATGGTGCCAAGCGCCACAGCAAGGGCACCACTCTTATGAGGTGATGCGAAGCTTGAGTGCACTGTCGGCGGTGCAGTGACGCCTGCTGATGCTCTCAGAGCCATCTCCGAGAACGTCAACTGCAGAAACTTGAGCGTGGCAAAATGGCTGCACAGGCAAGGCAAGAGACAGCAAGGGACAGCACGGGATGGCAAGGGCAAGGGGGGGCAGGTGCCGAGTCTGACATGAAAGTAAAGAGTTTTCAGTTCGAGATCGCAGCATTGCGCGCATTGTTTCAGTATATGTTTATTTGGCATTACCTGGCCACCTGTTTGATTTGTATGCCGGGCGGATCTGCTCTTCCTGAATTTCTGAGCGGGAAAAGGAATCGAGAAAGCCATGGTTCAACGCTTGATGCAATAGAGTCAGAGTCAATACCATGTTCAATTGAAAGCAGAGATGCAGCCCGCATTGCCGCATCGTGCTCTGAACTCTACAGTTTACTGCCAAATGCTTTGTCAGGTCAGGGATCAGCCCAGAAGATCGGTTTCTTTGCTCAGATGCATCATTGGCAGAAGCTGCAGCGCCTCACTTGGCAAAGTTCGCTGATTCATGCTGAGTCCTACTAAATTGACATAGTATGATTGGGTTCTGATTCGACAAGCAGGGATTTTGTGTGTGTGTTTTTGATTCTTGGCTGCGCTGCCGGTGTAGATCGGTGTAATGCTTTGAAATGTATTGTCGCTGAGGCCCTGATGAGCAAAGGAGGCTTGCATCATTTGTTGGTGGAGGAACCATCCAGATCCAAGATTGTGGCCTGGCAAGACTTTAACCTGGCTGAGCAATGGGAATCTTTTGGCTGGCAACTGCGCATGACAGTGACCGTCAGCGCTAGTTCAACTTAGCGGCACCAGTTGTACAAGTGAGAGCCGCCTGCCATCCCTTGCTGAGGTGGGAGTGCTCTCAGCTTTGGACATTGTACGTGCGATTGCTGGTGCATACCAGAAGACTTTGGGGACACTTGGACGCACTGGTGGCAGCTGAGCTGGTTGATCACCATGTTTAAGCACGGCTAAACCATGCTAAACCAATCTATACCGTTCTGCGATGGGGAACGCCGTCGTCTGTGCACGCGGAAACCGGCTCATCTGTGCACGCAGAGAAACTCTGCGATGTATGTCAGTGTAATCAGATGCATTCAGCACGTTTCAATACATTTCAGATCATTTCAGTAGGATCTGAAAAGCTCCTAAGAGGAGCACGGAGGAGCTGACCTTCGTGGCTGACACCATGACACATAGATATCAACAGGCATTGCTCACACATGCTCACACCGCCCGGTGTGTCCCAACCTTCGCAGCCTTTGCAGTGTAAGTCTGGAACATGTCCATACCTTTTTTGATTCTAGGCATTCGAGGTGTTAGTAACTGTTAGTAGAACTTGGCCGAAGCAGAATAGACTACATTTCGAGCTCAATCACATGGGATAGGAACTGAATGATAATGTTGACAAAAGCCTTTGGTCTTTGTTTATTTTTGTTTGGTAGCTGAGCTGAAGGTTGTTGCACGGACAATATGCCATTTGCGCTTCTTACGTTGCGGTGTTCAGGCTCACATAGGCTCACGTAGCATTGTACGCGCACTGGATGCATCTTGATGCTATGCTATGCTTTTTGAATCTTTTCGATATGGGGCTAGATTTATGACGTTACGGTCAGCGAGAGAGGTATGTTTTCATTTTTTTTCATGTGTTTTTTATGAATTCATTTATGATTTCAGATATGCTGGTGTTGGCCGGCCATTTGACAGGTATGATTTTTTTACGATTTTTGTCTGACTTTTTTATGTTTTTTTTTTACGAATTTTTACGATCCTCTGGGATTTTGGCAGGTTTCCAGCCCTCACTGGTGCAATATGCATCAAAACCAATGGTTTTCCGAAAAACCTGATATGATGCATTAAAAAAACGTATTTTTTTCACAAAAAAAAAGGGTTGGTCAATCATAAAGAAATCAAAAACAAATCATACAAAAACATACAAAAATCATTTTAAAAAAACGTAAGTGTAATTTTCCAGGGACCTACCCCCATACCCCAAATCATAAAGAAAATCACAATAAAAATCAGAAACCATAAAAACACGAATCTTGAATTTGGGCCTCAGGCTAGAGTCATAAGGCTAGATGCCGTGGCGAGGTGTGGGCGTTCTTTGCGCAAACATGTGATGCTGCTCGAGATATTCTACCCAAATATTGCGAGAAAAAGCTGAACAACCTTTTTTTCCCGGTTTGAGCAGGAGGTGCCAACCAAAACGTTTGAGCGGTTTTCTTGCCTTGGGCAAGCAGAAAACGCTGTAGACCCTAGACACAAAAGTGAACCACACAGCAGCTACAGTAGCGGCTGGCGCTCAAAGCCTGCGTTTGAATGCTGCACCGCGGACTAAACATGTCGAATATGTCGATCTCACTTGCACATTATATAACGGCAAGAAAACATAAAAAAAAGCCGTATGGCGAGCTTTGGCCTTTCGCAACAAGCCTTCAGTACTCTGGTCGCTGCCGATCTTTTCAAGGAGTTGTTTAATGTTCTTAATGATTCTTAATAATTCTTGACTCATATATTTCTACAGTCTTCAACGGCTAAAGCCTCTCAGGTGACATGGGGGGCTCCTCCAGCTCCAGCTGAGCTTCCATCCAAAGACGTTTGAAGTGGGCATGATACCAAGTCATAGTATAGTTTTATGAATGATCAGCTTGCCTCTGGATTCTGGGTCACCTTGCACCAAATTGTTCCAAGCTAGGCACGGAACTGACTGTTTGGCCGTGAGTATATGTTTTCACACGGGGCTAATTCAGGCACAGCACAGCTAGAAGTTACACAGCAGCTTTGCAGAGTTGAAGTTTGATCAGAAATCTGACAGAACAACTCGCTCTGACTATTTCAATTTAGCTGATCTCCCAATGTGGAGACAACGGAGACAACCAGTTGTTAGAGTCTGTTAGAGGTTGGCATGGAAACCCTCCAGACTTGTGTGCAAAACCTGCCTGTCAAATCAATCTATGCATCAGCTTGAGTCAGGCGCGCAATACCCAGGCTGCAATGAAGACAAGGGGCCATGGTCGTGTTGTTGACACCATGCTGACGGTCAGGGCACGTACCGCAGGATTCATCAAGCAATGTTTGAGCTGAACAGCTTCTAATGTGTGAAGGTCTAGTGGCTCAGCTTTAATCGCTTGTGCAGATCACCTTGCGCACAGTCTATGGGGCTCAAGATTTTAAGAATGTTTGTGCCTCGTGTCTTTGCCTCAAATGACTGGGGGCGACTTTGGACATGGCAACTTGGATCAAAGGAAATAAGGGAGCAGTGGCACTGGCGCCACTGCCACACATCAAGTGTTTCGTCGCAATTTGTTGGTATTGGACTTGACTCATGTTGAAGAGCAGCACTGAATAGCAGTCACCGTGTGCTCCGACAGACTGGCACAGCTGGCTGTAAGCCTCACATTTCGCCTTGTAGAACGGACATCCAAACAAATCAATACAAATCATAATTAATAGGTTTACCGCCTGACTGAGAGAGCACTTCGGGACTTTGATGTTGCCATTATGACGAAGATTTGCAAGTCACACTTCTCACGGAAAAGCGGCGCATTCTTACATTCTGGGGGGAAGCAACGAGCCTCGCATCAGGCAGAAGTGGTCAAGCGGCCGTAGGGGCCATTGTTATATATGTTATATATTAAGTTATATATCCTTATATATATATATATGAGAGCTGGAAGATTGTCATGGTCGTTGTACTGTGGCTATGTTGGTGATCCAGGCATGCTGTTGTGAGGCGGGAGTTGCGCAGGTTTGGAGCCACCATGTCATGTAATCTATATACATGTCATTGCGTATACATTGCATGCCGCCAGGTCCAAAATCCTTTTATGCTTCCGAGGTGATGGAGCCCCTGCAGCAGCCGAAAACAATTTTTGGCTATGGGGCACCTGGGGGAAACGAGCTCCTTGTCCTTGATCAGCTGTATTTGCTCTGTCGGGAGAGTTGTGCAGCCTTGGTGGAGGTCATGGTATAGATTTTGAATGATTTTGAAAGTTTTCAGCGACAAGATGACACACGAGCGCGCCATGACCATGCCAGTGCAGCAACTCGTTTCCCATTATTGTTTTGTTATGTGTTTGGCCATCTCTTCTTCCAGGGCCATCGTCTACTTAATCTAAATGTCATTACCGAATCAGACCTCGGAATGACTCTAAAGTTGCCACCCGATGCATTCAAGTTGCATTCAAGTTACATCTAGCGGAATGAATGTAATTGGCATGAGTGTGACAGCATGAAGTTGGAACATGTTGGAACCCGGGCCAGTTGAATCAACCTGTCGGGTGTCAGGTGATCAAGGCACCTTTCCTAACTCAGAAGGTTCCAGGAAAAATTCGAGACATCATCATCGGCCAGAATTTCATAATCGCCTTGAAGGAGGCCTGGAGGATTTCACAATATAGTTGTTTTAGATTGTTTTAGCACTTCATGTTGACACAATTAGGTTGGCAATTGTTGGCACTTGAAGCTGTCGGCTTTACGGTTCGTGCTAAGTGGCTTGCAGGCAGCGAAGCTGCTTTTAGATATGTTTTCTGTGCGTGGACATGTGGCGCAGTTTCATGTATATATGTGATGTATGTAGTCATAGACGCTCATCCAAGATATCTCGAAACTATTCGAAACTTGAAATTGATGTTTCGCACAATTTTGCACATGTAACTAAGGCCCATGGGCTGTGTCAACAGGAAAGGTTGACTTGTCTCATATGTGTCATAAGCCACTCCGAATATGACATATACAGGAATCAAGTCTCATTTGTTGGGTGGTGCCGGGGCCGTTTGTCCTGTGTCATTGAGCTTGGCTTCAATAAATTCGAATTATTCTGCCTTAGCATGTACGCATGAGACAGGCCAAACGTATTGAATTCCGATGTCATTGCCAACCATTTGGCATGATCTTTTAGCCCTGAGCATAGGGCACAGATACATAGGCAAGAAGGATACAATTTGCATATGCGGCTTTGGGTTCAACCGTCCATGCCGTTTGTGTCCGATTGATCTACAGAACAGGATGGGCAGCTGGTCTCCTGGGGCGAGGACAAAGTCGGATGTTTGGGCTTGGGCAGTGAGCAGGTGAATGTGCCTTGGATTCCTTTGATGAATTCAGTGCGTTCTTATTTGTCGCGTTCCCATTCCCATGTTCACTGCGATTTCATAAACTCCTTGGACTATTGGAGATGAAAAGAATGATCTCAACATACTTGAAAAATCTTGAAAAAGCAATAACGAAAGAGAGAGGGGGCGGAAAAGAAAAAGCGGGGAGGAACCAAGAGGAATGCAGCTGTTTCGAATTGAGCCCCAGCCGCAACAGCAACTGGATTTCAGGTGCAAGATCCAAAGAAGATTTTCTTCCCTTCGGATTTCAAGGGCAAAGTTGTAGACGTCCAATATGGAAGGCATCACGTTTTAGCGCTGACAAGCTCGGGCAAGGCGGGTCGTGTTTTCGTTTGTCTCAGAACAGCCTCGCTTGCATGTTCACGCGGGGGAAATGTTGGACGTTGATTGAGCATGGAGCATGTTGCTGGATGATAATTGACACTACCTGTATTCGCCCCCTTTTAATGGCAATAGATGCTCAGAACACTTTCAGGATGCAAAGCCAAGCCTTTAGGCACGAATAGGCAGATTTTTTCCAAACTCGAGCAAGGAGAGTGTCAGTTTAGCAGGTCCGCAGAGCTCATTCTCAAGGGCCAACCCACTTGTCACTCCAACAGCAGGTTCCAGGGTTCCAGCGTTGGGGTTCCATTCCGGTTTTTGGGCTCGGTTTAAAAAAACAACGTACCACTCCCAGACCAAGAGATAGAAATCCACCGGTCACTGCTGTTGGGATTTTTTGTGGTTTCATCAGCAGCACCACAGTAGCACGTGGACTTGGAAGGTCTATGCTTGGGGCGACAACAACAAAGGCCAGCTTGGCCTCAGCGACCAACAAAGCCGGTACGAGCCCGTAGCAGTGGAGGGGCTGCGAACAAAAACCGTGGTTCAAGTTCTGGCGCTGGATCCTTGGTGTCCCGAAATTAGGTTTGTGAAACTGCAGCTCTACTCCGTCCATAGAAACATGAACGCTGTTATCAAACTCATACCAAAATATACCAAATATTACCAAAACTTGCTTCGGGAAGGAGATCCCCAACAGCAAGTATAGATTCGTAATTAGATGTAATTAGTCATAAACGCATGCTCTACTTTTGAGCAGATTCTGGAAACTGCAGGTCTATAAGATGGATCAATGGTTCGTCATACTAAACGACCAACCGCATTTGGGGTAATTAGTGGTCTCAGTTATTTCTTCAAAGGGTGGAAGTTGACAAATCAGAAAACAAAACCGGCCAAAACAAGGCAGTTCTTGTTAATTCATTGGGGACGGTTTATCAAAATATTATTCAATATTATTCATGACTCTGTCATCAAGGATCCCTGTTTGGGCCCTGACCAAGCTCAATTTCCTACTGTTATGTGATTGCTTTAAGCTCGGTTTGGATATGCATTTACAACGTGCTGCGCCAGCCTAATTGCACAACATCACAAGGCATGGCATTGATAGCATGGCTTTTGCCACGAACGTGTGTCTTTGCAACCAGCTGGAATGTGCTGGAATGCTTTGAAGGGGCGTATGGTCTCAGCTTCCAAGTGTTCAACAAGTGTTTACATGTATTTTACGATGCAATCTGAAGGCCCTGTCAGAAACCGTATTAGTATACTTTTTCTGCGCTGCCGCCCAGCCACAACCGGGGTCACATTCAAGGCGCTTTCCACATTTCACGCCGTCAGTACAGCAGATGAAAACGTACTCTTTGCACATGATGTTTGTTTGATCAAAAGCCTTGCAGCACTGCTTCAAGTCTTTCATTTATCACAGCATGCACTTAGACTTGATAAAAGGATATTTAAATGTGCGCGTTGATGGCAGGGCACTTCCGAAGATTGTGTCACTTTCTGCGAAGAAATGGTAAATGTATATTATGGAATCTTATGGAAAGTACAGCATGTGTCTTTGAAATTTGATCATGTTGTTTGATCATTGCTGTTTCAGGAGTGTGTGTGTGTGTATAAAAGGAGATATGTTGTTTTTAGTCTTGACCAGTCACGTCATCCTTACACTATGAATGGGGAAGTAGCTACAAATGTGTGTTGCTTGCTTGCATATGCTGAGAGAAAACCCAATTATCTTTTGAATGGTTGCCTTTCCTGTGGTTCTCTCAAAAGGGAAAGCGTTGTTTGATGCTACTGCTGAAGACAATGCACCTTCCAAAAAAAAGAATATGTTCCATCGCAATTTTACATTTTCTTGGCAGAATTCAGAAGAGCCCTGCCACGTCCAGGAGGAACAATTGTGTTTTTTGGGCGGGTGCATTCTTCTGACATGGACATGGAATTGCAAAAGCACTGCCGTCAAAAGAATTCCCTTATATCCTTCCCACGCAAATATGAATCCATGTGTTTCTCTTTAAACAAGTCACATGTGTTCAACGATGCAGCGCACCATAGGTTCATGATGGTTCATGCATGTGCTTTCATGTTCAAAACATCAAAAGACGCACTGCCATGGCCAGCTCTCAAGACGAGTACATGCTGGTACCGCGATGTACCACGTATGACCCGCAGAACCCACATCTTACATACAGATTTGTGATGATCGGAGCGCGCTTACATTTGTCCCAATAGGTCCCAATTATAAGTCCAAGTATACAAGAAAGGGACAAGTTTTATTTAATCTTATATACTAGTTTTAGCTACACTGGAGAGTAATGAAACCATTGATTTCTATTGACGGCTATAGAGGTACATTGGTGCGGTCAAATATAGGTACATGGGTAAGGTACGTGGTACGGCCGTATAGGTACATGCGTGCGGTTATGTAGGTACATGGGTACCGTACGTGGTACGGTTGGGTAGATACTTAAGTACGGTATGTGGGTACGGTATATTGGTGCGTGGGTACGGTTAGGTAAAAGTACATGTGTACGGTCATGTGAGTCATGTAGGTACCTGCTAAGGTACGTGGTTACAATATTGTTGGGACCCATTCATGTGGAGTACATTCTCGGGATTTGTATGGATTTGTCACTAGGGAAAAAGAAACAGGAATAAATGAGTTCGTTGTTCAATTTTAGCATATCTTGGTTCATTGTCGTTAGTTGTTATCATTCAACTACTGTTCATAAGTACAGTAAATCATTACATCAAACTTCAAACATCACACTGAATACCCTATCACTGGCAATTGTGGAAAGGTGCTGTAATTGCTGGGTTTCGTACCCACCTACCGTACCCATGTATCCCATGTACTGTACCCACGTACCCAAAAACCGCAAGGCTATAGAGCCTTAGCGCGTTACCGTTTTGGGTACATGGGTGCGGTACATGGGGTACATGGGTACGGTGCAAGGGCTACATGGGTACGGTACATGGGGTTCAGTATTTGGCGTACATGGGTACAGTACAAGGGTACGCGGGTGTAGTACATGTGCGCATGAGAGTAGGGTACGTACCATCTTCTTGGGCTGTGGTGCATGCGTACCAGGTCAAGCATTGAATTGAATAGTACATTGTCCTTTTTTGCGTCACAAAATACTGCCTAGTACAAGATGATCTAGGATGACTCAACCCTGTTCCACCCAGCCTTGCGGCAGAGAAGACAATGAAATGCAGAAGGCTGTGTCTGAGTCCCTTGTTCCCAGGCGATCATAAGACCCCATGCTGACTCCATTGGTTACCCTTCCCATGTTTGAAGTGTCCCCAACCTACCCTTGCAGTGTACCCGTACCGTTGAAGCGTTACCCTTGAAGCGTACCCAGCGTACCCCTCAAGTGTACCCAAAGTACCCTTGAGCAAACCCCCGAGGGAACAGGGAAGTAAAAAGAAATGAATTCACCATTCAGACTAGAAAGTAGCGGCAGTGAAGCCTGAGTTTAGACAAGTCTAGGGTGTTGCAGGGTGTTCACATGTGATTGCTATAGATGCGATAGATGACAATATTAAAACAAATAGGAATTGTGCGGAACATAGCATGTGACATAGAGTCTGTGCATTTTGGTGCGTTTTGTATTGTATGCAAGCATGCTATGCACGTCCTTATGATGACTGCTTAATTTGCCTTATTCAACCTGATCCAAGGTCCAGACTACGGGAACTTGATTCAGGAGTCAAGATGTAAAGGGTAAAATCATTTGACACATGCAATTGAAATATATAATATAACAGTGGTCCAAGTTAGGTTGCAGGTGGTGAAGGTTGTGGCTTGCACGTTTCAACTCTTCTAATTTCAGGACCACATGAGCTACGCGCTCACAAGCGATGGCAACGTTTACGCATGGGGCGACAACACTGATGGGTGCTTGGCGTTAGGACATGACAAAGCTGTGGTTGACAAGCCGGAGCCCATGATGCGCATGCAGGGGACCACTGTCAAAAAGCTGGTGGTGCGAGACTGTGGCGGGTCTGCTGGCAAAGGTAAAACGGTGATCGCATTCGTTGAATTGGCAGACCCCTTGCCTCAAAAGGACAGCATCGGTGGTTTCGACCGTCCTTTGGGAGAGACAGACCGGCCTTTGGATTTGGTTCTGTCAGATGACATGGAGAAAGACATTTTTGAGGGAGTTGACCTGATGCGGCAGGTGATGGACAACACACAGGCCTGGTGGGAAGACATCCTCAAAATTCGCCATGGATCCCCGTACAACAACAACCCTTTGCAAGCTGACACCGACAAGAAGGACTGCAACACCAAGCTGCAAGTACCGTGTTGCGAGTTTGGAAACTAAAAAACTGAACGGACCGGGATTGATTTCAGAAGTCCTCTACATTTCCAAACTGTGGCGCACCTCATGCTGGACTGTTTAAATTGGCAACTGATGCTGTATCCTGTTGCTGTATGATTGCTGTAGGTTCACCACATGAAACCTCAATTGCAGGATGGCGACGGTCCGACGGCCATGCAGCTGGATGCATATGTCGATGTGGAGCGATTGGCAGAAGCCATGTCAGAGCTTGACAAGTACATCGAGGCAGCCCGCGCGCAGCTTTTTGAAATCCGAAAGAAGAAGGCGGGGAGCGTTGTTTGTGTCGTGTGTGCGGATTTCAGAACCAGCAGAATGAATGATGTTTGCCAATGCTTACTTTGCATCATGTTAATCGCTTCAGTTCTGAACCCCAGGGAATCAAGAATGTGAAGTTCATGCTGCTTGGAAGCATTTGAAAGCATTTGACGACAGCATGGAGTATCGCTGCGTCTTTCACTACCGTTCGCGATTCACGAGGCTCTCCCTCTTCATGGATGACTGCAAGCTCCGTTTCTGGTCTTGAATTTCGGTGTAGAGGCGTGTAGAGGCATGCTGTAGGCCTTATTGAATGGGTTTGATGATTTGATATTATTGTATTATTATGTTATATGGGGTTCTCAGATTTGATTTTATTTGATTTAATGGACTTTATTTATATGTTATTATTAATTTTTGTTATCATATCACATATACACATATATTATATATTAATAATATGCTTTACATGGCACCCTGCTGAAGAGCTGATGCTTCCATGCATGCCCGCATACTTGTTCTCCTTGAGACAAATTTGCATAAAATTGCTATAGTCCATGAGGTTCCACAGGCTCTTGAAGCTCCTTCCAGGGGGAAAAAGGCGAAAAATTCCAAACATATAACGTGAAATAATGAATGTTCAGAACGTAATAGTAGTAGTAGTAGTAGTAGTAGTAGTAGTAGTAGTAGCAGTAGTAGCAGTAGCAGTAGTAGCAGTAGTAGTAGTAGTAGAGGAGTAGTAGTAGTAGTAGAGGAGTAGTAGTAGTAGTAGTAGTAGTGGTAGTGGTAGTGGTAGTGGTAGTGGTAGTGGTAGCGGTAGCGGTAGCGGTCGCAGTAGCGGTAGTGTTAGGGGTAGTGTTAGTGGTAGTGATAGTGGTAGTGGTAGTGGTAATGGTAGTGGTAATGGTAGTGGTAGTGGTAATAGTAGTGGTAGTAGTAGTAGTATTAGTAGTAGTAGTAGTATGGTGGTAGTAGTATGGTAGTGGTGGTAGTAGTCGTAGTAGTAGTCGTCGTCGTCGTAGTAGTAGTAGTAGTAGCCGGAGGAAGTTTAGAAGCTAAACCTTCCGACAATATGGACAGATGCAAAAGCACAGCCATGAAGGAGGTCAGATGATGGAGAGAGTCAGAAGATGAGAAAGTCAGAAGAGAAGAGATGCAGGTGCGCGAAAAGGTAGGAAAATCGCAAAACACTGTGTTTTTCCAATGTTTTCTGGCCCCCCAGGGTCGAAGAATAGGCTCGCTAAAGCGGCGGGTGCGGAGACATGTGTGCAGATGAGAGATGAAAAATTGCACGCCGTTGTGGCGCGAAGCACATTTGGAAGTAAAAAGTGTTAAAACACCTCAGCGTCGGAGCGCTTTTGGAAGTTTTTGGAAGTTGCGATGTGGAAACAGTGTACTGCGCTGTGGCGCGAAGCACATTTGGAAATTTTGGAAGTAAAAAATGTAAAAAACTGTCAGGTTCGGAGCCCTTTTGGGATTGAGATGTCGAAAAAGTGCACGGCGTTGTGACGCGAAGCACATTAGGAAGTCAAAATGTTATAACACCACATGTTCGGACCACTTTTGGAAGTTGAGATGTCGAAAAAGTGCACGGCGCTGTGGCGCGAAGCACATTTGGAACTGAAAAGTGTTAAAAATGTCAGGTTCGGAAAAGTGCACGGCGTTGCGACGCGAAGCGCAATGGAAGTCAAAATGTTAAAAACACCACATGTTCGGACCGCTTTTGGAAGTTGAGATGTGGAAAAAGTGCACGGCGTTGCGGCGCGAAGCACATTTGGAAGTCAAAATGTTAAAAACACCACACGTTTGGAGCACTTTTTGAGGATTCGATGACGATTCGATGTCGAAAAAGTGCACGCGGTTGTGGCGCGAAGCACATTTCCATGTCAAAAGTGTTAAAAACTGAGGGTTTCGGGTCGATTTTTGAAGTTTGGATGTGACTACACCACAACTACAAGTACAAGCACNGAAGCACATTTCCATGTCAAAAGTGTTAAAAACTGAGGGTTTCGGGTCGATTTTTGAAGTTTGGATGTGACTACACCACAACTACAAGTACAAGCACAAATACAATTACAACCACAACTACAACTACAACTACATTACCACAACAACTACCACTACAACTACCACTACAACTACAGTACCATTACACTACCACTACAACTCCCATTACAACTACAACCACAACCACAACAACCACTACAATTACAACAGCTACAACCAACAACAACAACAACAACAACAACAACAACTACTACTACTACTACTACAATTTCAACTACATGACAGCTACAACTACAACACCAACAACAACTACAGCTTCAACTACAACTACGTTACCACTACAACTACCACTACAGCTACAACTACGACCACAACAATCACTACAACTACAACAGCTACAACTACAACCACAACAACTACAACAACCACAACAACTTCAACTACATGACAGCTACAACTACGACTACAACACCTACAACAACTACAGCTACAAGTACAACAACTACAACCACAATAGCCACTACAACTACACTACACTACACTGCACTGCATTACAACTACAACTATCGGTACGACTACGACTACAACTGCGACCACAACAACTACTACAACTACAGCTACAAAAGCTACAACTACAACAACTACAACTTCAACTACATGACAACTACAGCCACAACAACTACAACTACGACCACCTTACAACTACAAGTACAACCACAACTACATCTAAAGCTACAACCAGAACTACATCTACAACTTACAACTTCACCGCGCTGCCTCCAACCACTTGTCGGTCCATCAGTGTGCTCGCTCTGCCATCCATGGTTCACAGCAACGAGCCGCTCCTATAGGTTTCCTATCTTTGAAACTTCCGCCACCGCCTTGTGCGGTACTACTGGTATTAGTAGTAATGGTAGTAGTCGTCGTAGCCGTAGTAGTAGTACTAGTACGGTAATGTCCCGGTGTCTCTCGCTTCCAAACAGAAATTGCTGCCAGAAGGGGCATGTTGACGTTCCAAGATCTTGAATTTACTTGTTGGATCTTGTTGGTTTCAAGGGACGGTAGCTAAGGAAAGGAAAAGATCTCGAGCGCAAGACATGCACGCGAACTCATGAAACTGAAAAGAGCGCAACTCGGAACGCATTGGGTTTCCAGGGCAGGTTGCAGGCGTCAGTTCCACCAGCTCGCCTCCTCCACATGGACAGGTACATGCTGCCCGCAAATTCACCGAGCTACAAACAATTCACCCTGAAGCGGAAAAAGCAATTGATTTCGATCATCACGGTCTTGCAGTTTTGTTGTTGTATGCCATCGTGGCGTCCCCGTTGGGGGAAGAAGCGCTCGCGTTTGTTTGCTTCCCAAGCCAAGGACAAAAGGCCGAAAGGAAGAAGCAGATTTGCTTTCAATAGGCCACTGCATGTTTGCCTGAAATCTTGACAGCAGCCCTGTGGAAAGCACAATGCAGAATGATACCTAAACGAAGTCCAAAGCCATCAAAAAACCTATTTTTCGGTATTTGGCGCATTTTTCGGGAGATGTCATATTAGGTAATAAAGCAGGGGTAAGACTATACATGCTACACGTGTTTTAAAATAATTTTGTGGCACAGGGATGTGTGTGCGTCTGTGTATATCTGTTATTTTCATCGGGTAAGCTGCAGTTGTTCTGTCAGGGGCAGACCGGGGCGAAGCATATCTTGCTGAGCAAATTGCAGCTGTCCTGTCACAGCTGTCAGAGGCCATTCAACCGTCAAGTGAAGGGACACCGTCAAAATCCGTCAAGCATTTTTACGGAAATTTACATACAGATTGCAAACATCTTGATTGAAGAAGGTGGTAATTAATCGTTCTCGGGGGTCCACAACCTGTGCTGCAGCTGCCATCGTTTTTAAGGTGACTGCACTGAAGGCGCAGGAGATTTACATGCAGGAACTGCAGGACCGGAGCAATTGCTGAACATGTTGTGTTCGAATACCGCGGCGGGACTTTGGGAAGCGGTGACTTAGAGAAGTGGTGACTTAGAGACGTGGTGACTTAGGGAAGCGGTAACTTAGAGAAGTGGTGACTTAGAGAAGTGGTGACTAAGGGAAGCGGTGATTTAGAAAAGCGGTGACCTAAGGAAGCGGTGACTTAGAGAAGTGGTGACTTGAGGGAAGTGGTGACTTAGAGAAGCGGTGACTTAGAGAAGTGGAGACCTAGTTGGCCACGGGATGTCAAAATGCATTGTAATGGCTGCATGCATGTTGGAGGACATGTTTCTGGGAGGTAGCCGGGGCACGAAACATTATGCTTTTTCGGGTAAAGTGATGACCGCCGGCGATGAAGGGCACCTCGGGTGCGCGACGCGGACCGTTCGTTTTGGTCCTTGTTCTTGCCGCACTGTAACTGTTGCTTCAAGGTGCTGTGAGTAGATTTGCGCGGGCGGAGTTAGAGGGTGTTTTGGAATCTGCGGTTGCTAATCGCATTGTAATGGCTGCATGCATGTTGCATGGGACACCATGGGACATGTTTCTGGGAGGTAGCTGGGGCACGAAACATTGTGTTTTTTCGGGTAGTGACTTCCGCCGGGGATGAAGGGTACCTCGGGTGCGCGACGGTTGCGGACCGTTTGTTTTGGTACCTTTTTCTTGCCGCACTGTGGATGTTTTTGTGTGTACGTAGTGACATGCGGGTTGGCTACGGGCTGTTGGCAAACCCATTGTAATCGCTGCGTCAAGGTTCCTGCGTGCCACGGCTGCTTGCGTGGCGGGTGTGGCACTTGGTGACATGGACCTTCATGCTGTGTGGCAGGCGTTGCACTTATGGCCCTCACAAAGCTCTTGTGACGCGCTTGGTTGCCGGGGGCGCCGCGGCACTTTGGGTGGCAGGTGTGGCGCTTGGTGACGTGGACCTCCATTCTGTGTGGCATGCGTGGCGCTTGGTGCCATGGACCTCCATTCTGTGAGGCAGGCGCGGCACTTGGTGACATGGACCTTCGTTCTGTGTGGCAGGCGTGGCACAGGCGATCTTGACGGGATTCTTCACGTGGGAGGGTGTGAGATCATGGTTTCAGTTCCCGGTCCGAACATGCGCCTTGCTGCTACCAATATTGTATAAGAAGGTGCCGCGTGGTTTGGCACTGCATGGCCTCATCTCGGGGGCGCTTTTTGCATACATCGTACCAGCAGCCAGCAGCCATACCTCATAATTTTTTCTCGCCAGCCACATCTTCTTCATCATCCCAATAATCCAATTGTTATTGCCCATCCCCATCCTTAATTCCCACCATGACCATCATCATCATCATCATCATCATCATCATCATCCTCATCATCCTCATCATCATCATCATCATCCTCATCATCATCATCTTCTTCTTCTTCAATATCGTCATCATCATCATCCTCCTCATCGTCATCATTTCCATCAACCATCCTCAACCATCCTCAACCCCTCATCTTCAATATCGTCATCATCATCATCATCATCATCATCATCATCATCATCATCATCATCATCATCATCATTATCATCATCATCATCATTATTATCATCATCCTCATCATCATCATCGTCATCATCATCATCGTCATCATCGTCAGCATCATCAGCATCATCAGCATCATCATCATCATCATCGTCGTCGTCGTCGTCATCATCAACATCACCATCATCACCACCACCACCATCACCATCATCATCAGCACCACCCCACCGTCATGATCGCCATCGTCATCAGCAAAACCGTCATTATCACCATCATCGTATCCCTGCTTTTCTTCATCTTCATGGACTGATTCTCGCAAGACCCAAAAAAAAGGAATGTGTTCTTTGCATCCTCCTTCTGGTCACCTACCATGAGAACTACATACCTTTCGTTCCCCCCCGCTTGCTCTCACGTTTTTAATGCGTCGAAGCCATATAACAGGAGTAGGGTAGAGTAGTCAGGTCCATTGTGACTTGTATTCGATATTAAAATATAATTCTAGTATGTTCTAGTCATTCTATTACGTAGTTATTCTTCAAATTTCCTCCGTATCATTCATGCATTGTTTTTCCAAATGAAGTTGTGTGTTTTCGAATGGTTTGCTACTTGCCCTCGATCTCTGGCACTTTGTTTGTTCAATTTTTTTTTTGCTGAAAATGTTTTTTTCTGATTCAAGGGTGTAATTCGTGATTGTAGTATTATATAGCATTTGTGGCATTTATGACTAGTGTGACACAACATTTCCTGAATATGATTCTTTCCATAGGTTTCGGATATGTTTCAATACAACACCTCTACAGCACGTGCACAATACACTGAAGATTTTCCTGGAAGAAGCTCCACCGGACCCCGTGCGTGATGCGCGAGGACAGCCGACGCGAAGTGCTGGAGTTGAAACACAAGGAGCTGAAGGGCAGTTTTCCCCAAACGCAGCAAATCAAATTTGCAATAGATGTTAATTAAACATGCTAACGCGACAACTTGAATTTTAAGTTCGTATACATATGCATGTAAGCATGCATGTTGCATGATCCTGAAATTGCGACAGTTTGCTCATATTATGATTTGCATTGATTTGCCACGTGTGCTGCATGTTGCCACATGACGAAGGCCTTGCTGGACCAAAGAGAACTTCTGAAATCTTATCGTGGCCAGAAACCCGACATCTCACGCCCAGGAGCTGGCCCACGGGAGGGAAAATGCGAGTGGTTTTTGCAAACGGTATGGTGTTTTTAGTTTTTACATTTGAGCCGTGTTTTTGTCCAAATCGCCTACGCAGAGATTACGAGAAGGCTACGCGAGGCTACAAAACATTGACAGGTGACTACGCGATACATATATGACAAAGGGAACTCCGTGGAAGGCGGCGCGAGGTTGGGGGAGCTGCATAGGTAAGCTACGCGGTGGCTACGCAGGGTAGTTTTTTTCCAGAACCACGAAAAAAGATGTGGTTCATTTGCTTTGTCGCATCATATCGCGGTTTTCCATAGTTTTCCACGTTTGCATTTGCTTGCATGTTATGCATGTTTTTACGACATAAGTTCTGTGTTTGTACCAGCTTTGGATGAAATTATTGTCATTGGTTTTTGGAGACGGTGATCAAAAGCAGTTTGATGCTCATGAGTGAGAAAACTTGGAAGAAGGGTTTGGACGGTTTGGATGTGCGGTGTTTGAAGAGTGCGGAAATGTGGCCAAGTTGGCACCACACCGGCACAGAACTGCCACTTCAAGCCTTCTTGGAAGGATTGGAGATCTTAAAAAGCCGATGGGACGATGCTTGACTTATCTTTGGAATTCTTTGGATGTGTTTGCACATGTTTGCACATGTTTTTTGAGATTATTTCTATGTATTTTATTGTCGTCTCCCATCTAGCTGCAAGATACTGCCAGCCAAAGGCGCAGACTTGTAGTGTGGTGGCCCGAACTTTGTTAGCAGGGTGATGTCAGGCTTGCCTCCCAACTTGTTTCCCAGCTTAATCTCACAGCGTGGTGGCCCCAAGTCTGACGTGGAGGTTGTCTCCCCCTTTGTCTCCCGACGTGGTTTCCGGATGTCTCGCAAGCACAGCAGAAGGCTCTTAAGATCAAGATAGATCAAGGGAGTTGTTTTCCACCTGGCACGGGTCCAGCTTGTCTCTCAATATGGCAGCCCAAGGTTTGACATTTGAAGTATTCAGCATGCTCATCAGATACAAAAAATGCGCTGCTTTTGGCGACTGATGTCCTTTGCTGGCAGGCCAATGCCGGTGAAAGTTTTATGCAGTGAACTCTCAGGACCTCAAGCGCTTTTCGATCTACGACCTTTACCAGGATTGCAATCTTCGTGGCCAGGGATTAACCTTCAACTCAGCTGCTTGGAGTAAGCAAGTCTGCACCTGAATGCAAAACATGCGAATATTGGCATCTGAAAGATGCTAAGTTTGTAACGTCCACAGCCGCAGAATGCCAAGGACGAGGAGATGTTTTCATTTTTGGTCACAAGCTCCAATGCGAAGATAGACCAGATCATTCAGTTTCTTGGTTGAACTGGGATGATAGGGGCTGACGGCTGACACCATGTTGCCTCATTGACGCAGTTGCCAGTGCTAGACCCGAAGCCTGCTGGACCTTTATTCATTCTATGATATTCTAAGGATAGATGACGACAGGCTGGTATCCCGAGACTTGGCAGCAAGGCACAAGCGCAGGCGCAGGCAAGGGAGACAAAACTGCGGAAATGGATGAAGATGGCGGCGCAGGCAGGAACAAGCATGATAGTCTGGATAGCACACGCTTGTTGGGATAAGGACCCCTGCAAAATCATGGCCCCAGCCGCTCTATGAAACAGACAAGCAAGAGCCCCTGGAAGCCAAGCCCCAGCAGAATTGCAACTGAAACTCATTCTAAGACTGAGCAAAGGAAGCAATTTTTGCGGAGTCCTTTGGCTCCTGCCAGGTTTTACCGGTATCATGGCCAAGTAACTAGGGCGCCGCTTTGTGGTGCTTCGCGATGCTTCGTGCAAACTGAGGTGATAGCTTTACCATTCCGGGAATATGTTACAAGCTACTCGCGGAGAATGCGGAGCTGAGGCCTGGGCTTGGGATTGAGCCTATACATGTCTTGGACATTCTTGGACTTTGTTTAAATTTGTGTACGTCGGGGTATGTAAGTGCTCGCTGCGGGGCAAAGTTCCAAGTGCGTTGGACAGGAAGATGTGCAGCGCCTACCAGTTGAAGGTTTTGCTGATGAGTTCCGAGGAGTATTGAGAGGGAACATTGAATGTAACGACTCCACAAAACTTGACAAGATCAGGAACTAACAATGAGACATCGATGGGTGTAGCTATTGTCACAGATTCTGGTAGTGGACTTTCGGTTCACCAGGAAGGCTCGTGCCCCACAGAGAAGCAAAGGAAATTGCGGAAGACATGGGCTGGCATAGACACTGGCAACTTTTTAACGAGAAATATTAATCAAGATATGCGTATATCATATATGCATATATATGCGTATATCATGGTATAATTTTTGTGTATTCATAATCACATGCAATTCACCTTATCCAGATGTATTGAATATACAGGTATGAATATATAATATATATGATATATGGCCACCTACTGTTGAAGCTACTGTGCTTTCCCGCCTTTTTGCTTTCATATATCAGAATATATCATTTGCTGAGAGGCAGAGGGTTTGGTTGGGGCACGGGTTGAGGGCTTTAAGGCTCCATTTGCTCATTTGTGAGCCGTGCAGGCGCATGTATGATGATATCAGAGAGAGAGAGAGACAGAGTATTATGTGTGTGTGCTTTTGGTTTCATAGTCAAATATTTCAAAGCAGGTAGCTAAGCTTCCCTTCCAGTCAGGATGTCAGGCGAGCCGGAAGACCACCTAGAAATTTACCACGGTTGCCAAGTTGCTAAGCTTGCTTAATGAAAGGAAATGTTTTCCCAAGGCTGAGATGCTTAAAACGATGTCAATAGTTTATGACTGTTCATGTTTAGTGGCTCCCCATGAGCTCAAAGCATGAAGTGTGCAACCAAGCTTGCAAAGGTGCCCGTATGCTTGCATATGTACGTATACCAAGCAGCGATGGCTGCTCAAAGAAACGTTTGTTGTTAAGTCCTACGATGTCATAGATTTGATGATAAAGGGCAATGCCTTGCATACATGATCATACATGTTTGTGCATACATGCATACAGATCCCTAGTCATTTGTATGTGTGTGTTCGTATGCAAAATTTTGAAAATGAGCACACTGGGAAGGCAGCTTAATGCGTACTTACGCATATTCCATACGCATGCGACACACCAAGCAGCGGAGGAAAACAGGAACGGTCCAGGTGCACACTAAGATCAAATTATATGTTTGTTCGTGGCATTTCGTTGGTACATGACCCGTTTCAACGAAACCCGCCTCGTGCAGGAGAATGAAGAAAAGGCTATAGCATGCTGGGGCGATTTCAGCAGTACTTTGTGACAACCACGGCGCAAAGATCGTGGCTGAATGCAAGATCGACTGCGATAGGAAAATGTCATTTTGCTAGCTTCAGATCTCACTGCTGGTTCGTCGTTTCCTGTCAGAAGTTGCAAAGTCTTGCAGTAGTTTTGATTTGCTACGTTGCAGGCGCGGGCAGGAAAGACTGTGAAGAATCCGGCAGCTTTGCAAAATGGCACATCGTAGGGACATGTCTTCGCACTGCTGACTTTATTCGACAAAAGCAAATGATCAAAAACGGCTTGCAAGGCATAGAAAGTCCATGAAAATCCAGCAATTCCGGTGTGTTACTTAACCCCCACCAGAAAAAAGACAATGCTGGTCACTCTGCAATTCCGGTCACAGCGATGAAATACCAGAAGTCACCAACTGGGCCCTCACCTAATCATTTAATCTACAGCCCTGGATGGTTGGCCGGGCCACCGCTCTGTTGGTATTTTTAAGGGTTTCATGTGCGTACCCTTTTTAGTAAAGGATTTTCTCCGTTCAGTAGAACATCTCCAATTTTCAGCTATCGATCAACCTTGGTTTCATGCTTCAGTCCAACTGTAGTCGCTCCAATCCACATTCTTCTTGCAAAAAACCATTGATTTCTGCTGTTCAAACATCCAAATTGCCAAATTGTTCTTCGGCACAGCGCTGTGACATGTCATGATGAATCAAAGAACTGAAGGTCCCTGGCAAAGCATCAGGAGACGTTTCCAATGCAGCAAGCGCATCGTAGTTGGTGGCAAAGCCTTTCAATTTGCACCTCCCTGGTCGGACGAGCAGACCAGGGCGAAAATGCGTGATGAGTTTGTTTTGCGTGCATGCGCCACGACCGTCCACAAGCATCCACAAACAACAAGCTTTCTGTTTGCAAGAATGCAGGCGCTGTTTTTTCTTTTGTTTTAAGTATCTATATATTCAGCGCCAGGTTGACACGCGTGCAGGTGCATGGGAGGAAGTCAAAATTCCACCGCCAAATATCGCCAAAATGGCTGTTGTTTCACTGCAGCTGAAGGAGCAGATCCAGATCTTGGCATTTGCAGCCGCGTGCCAGAATTGCATTTGCTGCCACGGCGCCTAATTGATCATAATTGCATGAATGCACCTTCGCTCCTCTTCTCATAGGCTTTAGTTCATGGCTTCCATAACAGCCCCCGCAGTCGTCACTGTTGCTGTGATTTTGCTTTGGTGTACTTGCCTTGGCAGGTTGCATGTCCCGAAACTTGTTCTTCCATGTTGCATGCATGTTTGGCACTGCCGAAGAGGGTGCAGTGTGACAATGTGAACGCACAAGAAGAAAGCGAAAGGCACAGCGAGACAAAGCAACAAAGCATCGTCGGCAGAGATGTGTCCAAGGCATCCATGTACAATCACCGGCAACGTTGGCACTGCTGTCTCTGTTTCATACTCACAAGTCAAAAAGAGCAAGGCCACTGTCGTGGCGCCAGTATTAATTGATATTAATTGCTGACTGCCCTATCAACCCAGATGAGAACATGTCTAAGTTGTCAAAGTTACAACCACAGTGTTCCACAGAAGGCCGTCACTTTGCAGCACCACGTTACACACAGGCACGCAGTCCTGGCATTTGCTGCGCAAATCCAAGCTTTCGGGGAGAGCCATGCTCCAGCGCGGCTTGCTGAGTCAGGTTCGGGGCAAGTGGTTTTTTGGGATGCGCTTTTGCAATCTTTTTGAAAGGTAAAATCATTTTTACATACGTATTTTAACATATGTTTATATATTAATGTTATGAATATCTGCAATATCATTTCTAGAGATTTCTGGAGTTTCGAAGTGTGGTTTGACAAGTTTCAGGCAAGTGTTCCATTCGATCCAGTTGGCTTGTTGGGACAGGAAGGGGCGAGAGTTCATGCCCTCCAGGCCAGGGCAGTAACCGTCGGTAATCGCTCCCCGCTCGGACACCTGCGTGTTGATTTCCGATTTCTCCAACGCATGTTATTGCTGACTTTGAGAATTTGATGGGTCATGAAGGATTTGAACTGTCGTTAAATTCTTCCAATGAGGCTATGTACCAGGAGTACCGCACAGGGCGGTGCCGGAATTTTCAAGATAGGAAACCTACAGGAAGAGTCAGGTCGTTGAGTTGCATGGGCGGCAGAGCAAACTGCTGACGGATCGAGAAGTGGTTGGAGCGTCGTTCTTTGGGGTGCATGCAAGGTTCACCAATGTTCACCGGATGCAGACTATCAGCTGCACACAGCACAGCTAACAGGGCGACCTGCATCAACATTTGCATCAACTGTTGTTAGTCTACATTCGTGCTCATTCACCGTTCCGTCAAACGCGTCATGATCATCTAAGTAGCGATCATTCAAATCTGTAACTCCCGATCAACCTCAGAGGTGTCTACCATTTATCTATGCGTCCTACCTTAGGAAATTATTTTGGGGTGGTAGTTGGTTCTGGAATAATTTTCACGAAATAATTTCCATTTTTGTCTATAATATGTATGTTANGTTGGTTCTGGAATAATTTTCACGAAATAATTTCCATTTTTGTCTATAATATGTATGTTAACATCAGCTAGCAAGCATCATAGCAAAATAATTTATGCAGCCGTAACCTCTTCATGAGGCAAAATAATAATTCGAGATCATTGATTCAAGGCACCCCAAAATAATTTTCAGACACCCAGGATGAAAAATAATTTCATGTGGTGGGGGTACTTGCATTCCACCAGCAAAATAATTTCAGCATATTTCAACACCTGCAGTCAGGATCGCCTTGGCTAAAATGAAAGGTCCACAATTGTCAGGATGCTCCAATGATTAATTTCCTGGGGTGGTNCAGCATATTTCAACACCTGCAGTCAGGATCGCCTTGGCTAAAATGAAAGGTCCACAATTGTCAGGATGCTCCAATGATTAATTTCCTGGGGTGGTCTACCCGTACCCCCACCACCAAAATAATTTATTGAACCGATTCCTTTCTCCCCAATAAATTATTCTGGGGGTGGGGGTGCCAGTAGACCACCCCAGGAAATTAATTTACCTAACCTGGCAAAACTCAACTTCCCTTGGAGTAGCTCAAAAAAGACTAAATTGATCCAAATGGACCCAAACTGTCTCAAAGAGTGAAACCCTGAGAATGACTATGAATTACCCACTGAACTGGTTATCAGTTATCATTTAGACCATTGACTTTTGAGCACAGAAATCTGAATCGACTCCTTTCTCCCCAATAAAATATTTTTGGGGGTGGGGGTACCAGTAGACCACCCCACGATATTAATTTACCTGACCTGGCAACATTCAACTTCCCCTGGAATAGCTAGAAAAAAATTAATTGATCCAAATGGACCCAAACTGTCTCAAAGAGTGAAACCCTGAGAATGACTATGAATTACCCACTGAACCGGTTATGATTTAGACCANTTAGACCATGGACTTTTGAGCAAAGAAATCTGAATCGACTCCTTTCTCCCCAAAATGAGAGGTGGGGTGACCCTCAAAATAATTCTTAGATTTTGTTGGCTATTATTCTGAGGTGGCTCAACTGTTTCCATCACCATCTTCCACCACCCTCAACATAATAAAAAAAAAATATTTTGAGGCAAGGGAGCTGTTCTGAGAGTAATAGTTGAACCACCTTCAAATAATTTATTTCAACCTGCTCTAAATTATGTTGGGGTGAGTGGTACCTTTGTAAGGCAATTATTTTGAGGTGGTTGAACTGCACTGTTTTGGGAAAAATTATTTTGAGGTACCTCCTAACTACAAGCACCTTGAAATAATTCCAAAAAAATATTTTGAGGTGGGCACCACCTATTTTTGCTTATCGTAGCGCGCATATTTATCTTTCTATTCTATCCGTTTCTGTTTCTAAGCCAGTGCCATGGCATTTGGGCGTTTCATTTGTAAATGGCTTCTTCACTTTGCTTTGCTTGGAACAAGTCTTTCCTGCGATCGTAAAGGGCCATGATTTCTAATGCATCATCAACTTGGGAAAAGATCCCACGGGGCTTGGGAAAAGATGCACTGAAACAGCGTTTGGATGCATTGGAGTAGACCTTGAGCATCCTTGAGCTTTTTTTGTTTTGCAGGGCTGTATCTTAGCTAATGCTTTAAGATAGTTCAAGAGGCTTAGCCATCTTACACAGATGCATGCTACATCATGCTACCAGGAAGCTGGGATATAGTGGAGATGTTACAATATTGCTACATACTGATACTGATACTCTTGTTGTTTTAGCCCATGTAGCAACCTTCGCTAAGCTTTTACCTAAGACGGATAAGTTTTGAGCTAAATGGGAAAAGATCGAACCCACCTTAGCCATTTTAGCTTTTTGGTACTTACATGGGTTTTTTTTACTGATTCCACATCATTCTCCTGGCAACATAGTGTGCAGCACATTATGAGAAAAAGTATCCAAAAATGGTGATGCGCAGAGCATGCAACGCTTTCCATGTTCCATGATTCATCCCGCAATAGCCTCCACGAGTTCGTTCTTTTGCAAATTATCTTCTGCATTTTGTGCTAAAACTTCACCATAGCGTTGCCATTGGACACACCCAAATATAGCCAAACAAGACAAGGATTTATGTGGTGCTGTCCCAAAATAAGGCCGTCAGTGATGCGCCATTTTTTTTGACTGGCCCTTTTTCAAAAGGGCGCCTCATTTCTGAGACGTACCGAGACAGAGAGAGAGATCGAGGGAGGGGTGATCAAAAGGTCCTTATAAGAGTTTTAATTGCGAAGGTGTCCATGTTATGTTGGGAACCCTCTCGAAAGTTTGGGTCGAGTTCGCGAAAGAAACATTTTTATTCGCGACGGTTTCGCAAAAGTTGGCTATGATAAATTGTTATTGTGTAATATTGTGTGCATAAATGATTTGTAAAGGGCTACCACCTCGTGCCGCCCGCGGGTCCGGTTCTGGTTTATTTCATTGTTTGGTGCTGTACCCCGGACACTTCATAGGTACCATGTAGCAGCCGAGCTTCCAAAGGTGACGCTTCGCCACAGCCAAATACCATGGTCCTGAGGCACATCCTTGACGTTGCTTTATTTTGAAATCTCAAGAGAAGTTCCAAATGCAGCATACGCGAGCTATAAAAACTGCAGACGTAGGCTTCGCCGTGGCCACGCGGTACATTTGCCCCACAAAAAACGCTATTCATGTGGAAGTCAAAATAGCAAAAACACCTCAGTGTCGGATCGCTTTTGGACGTTGAGCTGTTGAAAAGCGCACGCGGCTGTGGAGCGAAGCGCATGTCCAAGTCATATCTCGGACAATTCGGGCACGTCCCCGGGCGTGATACCGGGTTCTTCAAAAATAACAGCCATCCCATTAAGTACAAAACCGTGGAGGTTATTTTGCCCCCGGCCCCCAATTCAATGTTGTCTTCTGAATTTTGTGCTTGGCGGCCATCAAAAAAAACAGCCATTTCTGTTCATGACGTTTGGCACTTCCGATCACAACATTGCAGTTGGGGGTTGCGGGGGCAATTTAGGTATCTATGTGGTTTCCTNAAAAAAAACAGCCATTTCTGTTCATGACGTTTGGCACTTCCGATCACAACATTGCAGTTGGGGGTTGCGGGGGCAATTTAGGTATCTATGTGGTTTCCTGTTGATGGCTGTTTTTTTTGAAG
>BGPT01000797.1:109089-132644 GCA_003297045.1 Symbiodinium sp. clade C Y103 | reverse complement strand
CAACATGCCACTTAAGGCTGCAAAGAGGCCGCAAGGAGCACCAATCAAGTACTGCTGAACGAAGCGAGACAACTGCATGAGTCATGTGCCCAGTTGTACCGACTGAACCAGCAACAAAGGAGATAGTGCCAGAAAAGGAAACTTCCGGAAAGCATCCACGAAGATCATCCATGGTGTTGCGACAAACTCCCGAGGTTCTGCTGACACGGCCGCACTACTGGTAAGACTCGGGCCCACGGCTCGCATGTCCAAGTCAAAATGCCAAAAACACACTATGTTATCCCCCTTAGAATTTTCCCCTAGGTTTTTAAGGACGGGCCTACCCCGAGAAGAGTGAATTCTTTAAGGGACATGGGGGCCATTCTTTAAAGGACTAAAATTTCAGGATCGATTTAGAGGGGTCTTGTTCTGGCCTCCTATTCTTTAAGAAACCTGGTTTGGAACCTTTGTTGGATGTTGCTAGACATGTGTTTGGGATTGTTGGGGACCACAAAAGAAATCCATAGATACCATGTTCGCACCACTTTTTGGACGTTCAATTGTCATTTTTCGTGGCAGCTTCACAAAAGTGAGCCAAATGTGAGGGTTTTGTAGCCGTTTCAAAAACGGTAGCTAGATACTGTAGGTAGATAGACAAATAGATAGATAGATGGATAGACAGATAGAAAGACAGATAATTAGACAGACAGATAGACAGACAACAGACAGATCGACAGCCAGACAGACAGACAGACAGATAGATAGATAGGCAGATAGGTAGATAGATAGATAGATAGATAGAGAGATAGATAGAGAGATAGATAGATAGGTTGATTGATTGATTGATGGATAGGATAGGATAGGATAGGATAGGATAGGATAAGATAGATACTCGTAGATAGATAGATATAGATAGATAGGTAGATAGGTAGATAGGTAGACAGACAGATAGATAGATCGATCGATAGATGGATGGATGGATCGATAGATAGATAGATAGATAGCTAGGAAGATTGATAGACAGAGAGATAGAGAGATAGAGAGATAGAAAGAAAGAAAGAAAGAAAGAAAGAACGAAAGAAAGAAAGAACGAAAGAAAGAAAGAAAGGAAAAACAAAAGAAAGATAGATAGATAGACATATAGACAGATAGACAGATAGACAGATAGAGATGGAGAGGGAGACAGAGATAGAGAGAGAGAGAGAGGGAAAGAAAGAGAGAGAAAGAAAGAGAGAGAGACTCAGAACCTCAGCCACCTTTGTCCATCAGTGGGTTTGGTGTGCCATCCATGCATCAGAACTGACCTCTCCTATAGGTTTCCTATATTTGAAATTTCCGCCACCGCCTTGTGCGGTACTACTGGTACGCGCAGAGATGCGCAGAGAAATAGGGAGGGAAACCACAGACCAGCAGTAAAGCTCGGATGCCTTGCTGTATTCAGATGCTTTTCTTGCAAGGCTCAGATAGCAAATGTGGCAGCTGCACAAAATTGCACAGGCACCATAACTTACGCCCCAAGAAACCTGTGACTCCAAGCATGAGGCTTGTAGTCTCCTTCGCTATACTCACTGTTTCCACGTATTTCATGAGGTCCTTTGTTTTGAAACTCCTTGGTCACACATTTGGCCGTAGCTAGGCGCAGTTTGGAAGGTTTGTTGCGCAGAATGATTTGCGGCTTGTCTATGGGTTGTTGCCGGTCTACTGCTTTCAATGACCACGCAATTTCAGTTGCTTCAGCTCAGAGCAGCTCAGTTGCACATTTGTGGCGATGTTGACATGTGCTGAGCGTTTTTGTCGCAATCGGTGGGGCTTGTGAGGCTCTACTGCCCCTTCCCTTCACATTGCCTACAGCTGTAACATGCTGTAACAATCAGCAAAAGGGCTTCTTACTAAACACGACCTCCAAATGGCGGACCATGAGTTCACAATTTTTCACAAAAGGATTACTGCACTTTGGGAACACGTGGGAAGCTTTGGATTGCAAAACCCATCGGCCCAGCTCAACTAGCAATTCCTGATTCTCACATATCACGCATCACAATTTCAAGATGCGCGCTTTTCTTGGCTCAGCGCCGCACTTTTTTTTGCTTGCTTGCGCAATCTCTGCATTGGCATAGAAAGCAGATCCTAATTTAACCGTGCTTTATTGTGATGTTCCTCAAGAAAAACCACAATTTATAGGTCAATTTTTGCGCCAAATTTTTGCTCCATTTCCTCATGCAGCACCCATCACATGTATTATTGATTTCTTCGCGCGCCAAGTCGTGTTCTTTTTTTGCTTTTTTTTCGTGCGCCATATCGTCTTTCTTCTGCGTGTATTCGCACGCCAAATCGTGCTCTTTTTTTGCGTTTCTTCGTGCAACATATCGTGCCTGTTTCTGCGCTTCTTCGTGTGCCATATCGTGTTTTTTTCTGCGGCTCTTCGTGCACCAAATCGTGCCGTAAATGGTGCTACTGTTACAGTCCATGGGAAAGACACAACTTACATTGGGCTTGGAGGTTTGCATTTTTCGAGATGTTCCTTGGCTGACGTGACACGTTGGGTTGCTTCTCTGGTTGTTCGCATGCTGGAAAGCTGGGCTGAGGCTTTTTCAAGTTGGAAGGCTTGCCTTTGACGCTGACAGTTGTTCAACTTGACAACTCGCGGCTGGAGCTGCGTGTTCTGGGCTTGGATTGCAGCGACGAACTGAAGCGCCTAGAGGCGGCGTTACAGAGCCTTGGGCCAACAAGTAAGGACAAGGACGATTAAATTGTGGCTGCCAGAGCGCTGCCAAATGTCGCAAGGAGTGCAGGGAAATCTGCTGGCTTCAAAAATACTTGCCTGATTCTGAACTGCCAGAGTTCGCCATCCTGCACCATCTTGGCAACACAGGCAGCTGGAGAGAGATGGGGTCTAGCTACAGCTATCATTGAATAATTCGCCCGGACCCTCTCCAGTTTGTCAAGGGAAGTTGGGAAGCAATCTTCCGAGTTACGAGAGACTGGAATAGCAACAACACTAGATGCAAAACAATACAACTGCTGACTTAGGGAAGTGGTGACTTTGGGAAGTGGCTTAGAGAAGTGGTGTCTTAGGAAAGTGATGACTTGGAGAAGCGGTGAATTTGGGAAATGATGACTTAGAAGTGCGATGGCTTAGAGAAGCCGTGGCTTAGAGAAGCGGTGACTTAGGGAAGTGATGACTTGGAGAAGCGGTGACTTAGGGAAGTGGTGACTTTGGGAAGTGGTGACTTTGGGAAGTGGTGACTTAGAAGTGTGATGACTGAGAGAAGCGGTGACTCAGAGAAGCGGTGGCTTGGAGAAGCGGTGTCTTTTGGGAAGTAATGACTTAGAAGCGTAAGGATTCAGAGAAGTGGTGACTTAGACAAGTGGCGTCTTAGAGAAGCGGTGACTTAGGGAAGTGATCACTTAGAGAAGTGGCGACTTAGAGAAAAGATGACTTAGAGAAGCCGTGGCTTAGGGAAGTGATGACTTTGGAAAATGTTACTTAGAGAAGTGGTGCCTTTGGGAAGTGGTGACCTAGAGAAGTGGTGACTTTGGGAAGTGATGACTTAAGGGAAGTGGTGACTCAGGGAAGCTTGTTGCGCTTGCGTAGATACAAGGGGGTTTGCCAGGTGATGTTGCAAAACTTTTTGTAATGGCTGCATGAATGTTGCGTGGTTTGTTTTGGGGAGGAAGCCGAAGCGCGAAACATTGCGTTTTTTCCGGTAAAGTGGTTGCAGTTGATTAAGGGTACCTCGTCTGTGCAGCGGTTGCGGGCACGATGGGTCGGACGTTTTTTGGGTTCCTCCATGGTGTTTTTGCATGTTTTTGCATTTGTTGTTGTTCGTGCGTGCGTAGTTGTAGGGTGTTTTGGAACTGGTGGCTACAGATCGTCATGGAATGGCTGCATGATTGTTGCCATGTTGCGTTGCCATATGTGCGGAGATACATGCGGGTTTGCCAGGTGATGTTGCAAAACGCATTGTAGTTGCTGCATGAATGTTGCGTGGTGGGGAGGAAGCCGGCGCGCGAAACATTGTGTTTTTTCGGGTAAAGTGGCTTCAGCCGGCGATGAAGGGTTCCTCGTCTGCGTGACGGGCTCGGCGTGGATCGTTTTGACTTTTTTGGCCTTACTGTAACTGTGGCTCCAAGTTTTTTTGAATGTGTTTGCGCGTACATAGTTCTATGCGCTTGCAGATGGTATTGGATAGCTGCATGAATGTTTGCCATGATGTGTCTCCGCGTTCGTGGATAGATGTGGGTTTGCCATTGCGCAGTGGAAATCGCATTGTAATGGCTGCATCAAGGTGCCTTGGTTCTGCGGCTGCGTTCGCGGTTCTGTGGTCCTTTGCAGCTGGGAATCGGAAATCGCATTGGCGTGACAGCATCAAGGTTGCGATGGTGATTTGTCGGCGCATTTTTCTCAATTTTGGCGGTGATAATTTTCCTCGTAGGATTCCTTTTAAAAAGTGTTTCAAGATCGTCTTTTTGTCGCCTTGGCGCCGAGATTCAGTTTTAGAGCTGCAATTTCTTGTGCCATGTCGAATAAAAGCTTCTGTGTGTAGAAGCTCCTGTGTAAAAGCTTCTCTGTGTAAAAGCTTGCTGTGTGAAAAAAGCTTCTTTGTGTAAACGCTTTCTGTGTGTAAAAGCTTCTTTGTGTAAAAGCTTTCTGTGTTCAAAAGCTTCGTTGCAAAAGCTTACTGTGTGTAAAAGCTTACCTGTGTAAAAGTTTGCTGTGTGTCAAAGTTTTGTGCGTGTGAGAGTATTTTGTGTGTAAATTAAAATCTTGCTGTGTGTAAAGCAAAAGCTTCCCTGTGTAAAAGCTTGCTGTCTGGAAAAGCTTGTTGCGTGTAAAAGCTCGCCTGTTTAAAGGCTGTTGCGCTTGTAAAAGCTTGCTATGTGCAAAAGCTTGCTGTGTGTAAAAGCTTCTCTTATCAAAAGTTTGCTGTGTGGAAAAGTTTTGTGTGTGTGATAGTTTGCTGTGTGTAAAAGCTTCTCTGTGTAAACACTTGTTGTGTGTAAAAGCTTCTTTGTGTAAAAGTTTGCTGTGTGTAAAAGCTTTCTGCGTTTAAAAACTTTGTTGTACAAGCTTACTGTGTTTAAAAGCTTTTTTGTGTGAAAGTTTGCTGTGTGTAACAGTTTTGTGTGTGTGTGCATGCAAGCATTGTAGCACGAAGTAGTACTGGGAAGTGCTTCGTGCAATCTTTGCCGTCCAAAGTAGTACTGGGAAGTGCTTCGTGCATCTTTGTGCAATTGTGCAAGCTTTGTAGTTCGAAGGAATACTGGAAAGTGTTTTGTGCAAGCTTTGTAGTACAAAGTAGTACTGCGGAGTGCTTTGTGCAAGCTTTGTAGCACGAAGTAGTACTGGGAAGTATTTTGCGCAAGCTTTGTAGTACAAAGTAGTACTGGGGAGTGATTTGTGCAAGTCTTGACAAAGTAGTACTGGCGAGTGCTTTGCGCAAGCTTTGTAGTAGAAAGAAATACTGGGAAGTGCTTTTGTGCAAGCTTTGTAGTGCAAAGTAATACTGGGAAGTGCTTTGTGCAAGCTTTGTAGCACGAAGTAGTACTGGGAAGTATTTTGCGCAAGCTTTGTAGTACAAAGTAGTACTGGGAAGGGTTTTGTGCAAGCTTTGTGGTGCAAAGTAGTACTGGGAAGTTTTTTTGCGCAAGCTTTGTAGTGCAAAGTAGTACTGCGGAGTGCTTTGTGCAAGTCTTGAAGTACAAAGTAGTACTCGGGAGTGCTCTGTGCAAGTCTTGAAGTACAAAATGGTACTGGGGAGTGATTTTTCAAAGTCTTGAAGAACAAAGTAGCACCTGGGGGTGCTTTGTGCAAGCCTTAAAGTACAAAGTAGTACTGGCGAGTGATTCGTGCAAGCCCTGAAGTACAAAGGGCGGGTGCTTCGTTCAANTGCTTTGTGCAAGCCTTAAAGTACAAAGTAGTACTGGCGAGTGATTCGTGCAAGCCCTGAAGTACAAAGGGCGGGTGCTTCGTTCAAGCTTTGTAGTACCAAGTAGCGCTGGGAAGTGCCTTGTGCAAGCTTTGTAGTGCAAAGAAGTTCTGGGAAGTATTTCGTGCAAGCTCTGTAGCGCAAAGAGTACTACTGGGGAGTGATTTGTGCAAGTCTTGGAGTACAAAGTAGTACTGGCGAGTGCTTTGCGCAAGCTTTGTAGTAGAAAGAAATACTGGGAAGTGCTTTTGTGCAAGCTTTGTAGTACAAAGTAATACTGGGAAGTGCTTTGTGCAAGCTTTGTANTTGCGCAAGCTTTGTAGTAGAAAGAAATACTGGGAAGTGCTTTTGTGCAAGCTTTGTAGTACAAAGTAATACTGGGAAGTGCTTTGTGCAAGCTTTGTAGCACGAAGTAGTACTGGGAAGTATTTTGCGCAAGCTTTGTAGTACAAAGTAGTACTGGGGAGTGCTTTGCACAAGATGTGTAGTGGGAAGTAGTANTGTAGCACGAAGTAGTACTGGGAAGTATTTTGCGCAAGCTTTGTAGTACAAAGTAGTACTGGGGAGTGCTTTGCACAAGATGTGTAGTGGGAAGTAGTACTGGGAAGTGCTTTGCGCAAGATGTGTAGTGGGAAGTAGTACTGCGAAGTGTTTTGCGCAAGCTTTGTACTGCAAGGTAGTACTGCGAGCACCTGGGGGTGCTTTGTGCAAGCCTTAAAGTACAAAGTAGTACTGGCGAGTGATTCGTGCAAGCCCTGAAGTACAAAGGGCGGGTGCTTCGTTCAANTGCTTTGTGCAAGCCTTAAAGTACAAAGTAGTACTGGCGAGTGATTCGTGCAAGCCCTGAAGTACAAAGGGCGGGTGCTTCGTTCAAGCTTTGTAGTACGAAGTAGTATTGGGAAGTATTTTGTGCAAGCTCTGTAGGACAAAGTAGTACCGGCAGGTGCTTTGTACAAGCTTTGTAGTACCAAGTAGTGCTGGGAAGTGCTTTGTGCAAGCTTTGTAGTGCAAAGAAGTTCTGGGAAGTATTTCGTGCAAGCTCTGTAGCGCAAAGAGTACTACTGGGGAGTGCTTTGTGAAAGACTTGAAGTACAAAGTAGTACTGGGGAGTGATTTGTGAAAGTCTTGGAGTACAAAGTAGTACTGGTGTAGCACGAAGTAGTACTGGGAAGTATTTTGCGCAAGCTTTGTAGTACAAAGTAGTACTGGGGAGTGCTTTGCACAAGATGTGTAGTGGGAAGTAGTAGTACTGGGAGACTGGGAAGTGATTTGTGTAAGGTTGCATGACATATGAGTAGAGATGGATGGGATGAGATGAGGAGAGACGAGCCGGGACTAGGTAAGAAGAGTTCAGATGAGATGAGATGAGATGAAGTGTGGAGTGCTAAGCGTGGAGTGTGAAGTGAGGAGTTTGAAGAGTGCAGTGTGAAGTGTGGAGCGTGAAGAGTGCAGTATGAAGTGCGAAGTGTGAAGAGTGCAGTGTGAAGTGTGAAGTGTGGAGTATGAGGCCTGCCAGTCAGGCGCGCGGCGCATGCAAGTTCTATAGATGAACCAGGTCTTATAGTCGAACCCTAAGGCAACTTCCGCCCCGCTTCGTGCGGGTAGTACTAGTAAAGCAACATTTGACTGGAACCTGTCTGATTTTAGTGCGTGCCACACGCATGGACTCATGGATATGTTCAATTGGCTCGCAGCAAGAATCAGAACTGCCAAGGCATGCAACACCAGAAAAGATAGAAAAAGCGCGCAAGGAAAACATAGGAAAGCCAGAAGGCCTTGGTCCCAAAAAGATCAAAAAGTTTCGCCTCCTGGAAAATAGGGCTTCATATCTTGCTTGGCGGCAAAGATACGCCACGGGATGAACTCGGAAAATGTTGTTGCAAACTCCCGCTCACGGAAAAGCATCGCAGAACAATGATGCGCATCGGAAATAAGTGCAAATATTTTTAAACGTCCGAGATGCCCCTGGTATTCCGGGCTCGGGCTTGAATTGCCCGTAGTTAGTTGATACATCGCTGATCGTAGCTGCTCTCCGAAACATGCTCCGGCATTTTGAATACTTGATGAGTCTTGATAGATTAAGATCGAGGTGGTTATAAGATGGAAGCCAAAATGACGCCGAGAGCCTGAAACGCGACAATAAGTTCTTGGTTCTTGTTTTCTAGTTTTTTTTGTTTTTTTTTTTTTTTTTCGGGCGCCCGTGCTGCTTTCAGCACCTTCAGCTCTAATGTCTAATACAGTCAGCTGTTGCTGTCTCGCGCGGGGTTTATTCTTTGGGGGGAGGGCGCGGTTATGCATGCCACGTGCTCCATTTAGCTTAGCGCCGTTGTTTGCCATCATGCGCGCCGGCCGCTGAGGAAGAGGCTTTTGACTCTGAGATCAGCCACGCTCCTGAAGGCAAGGCATGGGCAACAAGTCGCGATGTATTTGCCCAGAACGGGGAAATCGGTTCAGAGCACACAAGTGAAAAAAAGGTCGGAGCTCACGTTGACCAGACCTTCGAGCTAGCATTGAAGAAGAAGAGCGTGGTCCCAATCAAGGACAGGTTTGCGCTTCGTCAGACACGTAGGGAGATTGCGGGGGGACGCTGGCAGCGTTTAGATTTAATTTGCAGTAGTGATATACCCGCTCTGCCGGCTGGCATGCAGGCATGTCGCGGTCTACATCTTCGCAACAAAATCATCTCGGTACCAGTTTCCTCTAGAGAAATAGATAATAATACCGGGTAGGTTAACCCCCCTGTAGAAGGTTGATATTATCTAAGAGATATAAGAAAGCAATAGTTGATAAATCCATCCGGTGACCTTGCGGTGATAGCACCAGTTTCTAAAGAAACCAGTTTGCGCTCCTTGAATCGTAAGATACCGATGTATTGTGGACATTTTGTGATTTAATTTGCAGCACTGCTCCAGGCACCTCTGGGCGTTTGCTCTTGATTTGCTTGCGGTCCCTGATTTTATAGAGGGACAATGTTGGGATATTTTTGGGTTAAAAATCTTTCAATATCCACGTTCGGGCGTTTGAACTGAAAAACCCAGAGCTGGAGCGTACTATTCTAGCCCTATTTGGGGTTATGCCATAGTACCAAAAACCTCAATCGAGCCTTCCTCCTTGGAATAGAGTAGGATCTCAATAGGTGCCAGGGTGCCCTTTTATATTTCCATGAATTCCCCTGAAATACTGTTTCGTGAGGGCTTCCCTCGTCAAAAACTGTTGACTACCGTATTTGGCCATTGCAGTTCCTGACGACAATTTTTGGGAGTGAGCTGATACATCGTTTCCTGATATTGGGGCTTTTTGGTTTCAATTTCATGTGGCTGGGCATCAGATTCAGGTCAGCGAAGAGTCGGGTTTCTTCCTGGGTAAATTTAAGGTTTTGAGGCAAACAAAGTGGTACCTGTGCCAAACGATGTGCGATCACCCTCCACGCCCTTTTTGGAGGGACAGGTTGATGCCAATCGGGTTGGAATGTTGCACATCCCTGGTGAAAAGGTCTTTTCTAATACAAGCAAGCAAGCTTCTGTTTCGAATTGCTGGGTGCATTCTTTCACTTGCATCCACATCCTGTGCCACAATATTGTAATTGCAATAGTTCAAGATTTCTTCCAAGAAAATTCGAAACTGTCGGTGTTGCAACAACATGGCATTATAGGGAGGAGGGCCCATGCAGGCCTGCAGAAGTGATTGCTACGGCAAGCACACTGCCCAACGCATGTTCCATCCTGCCTGGTTGCCAGTTAGTGCAAATGATTGACATGGTGCACTGATACATCCTCCTTCACTTTGTGTGAATTCAACATCTTCCCATGATCTTGGCTTGGTTAGGTCCCTGCATAACCATTTTTTCTTCAAGGAACCGCTTCTCATCTTCTTCATGTTCCCCATTGAGTTTTGGGTTGACTGGTGTGGTCCCCCCCTCCCCTCGCCGTTGACAAAAGGTTTCATGTTTTTTTGCCAAATCAACACAAGAAGCACCAGTATCAACCCCCCCATGTTCTCAAATGGGGTTTGTTCATGTGTACGGAGATACTCGGCAGCTCTTGACCATCCTTGGTGCCTGTCACAACAAATTCAAACGTCACCTGTGTAGGCTTCGTTGACCTGATAGCAACGCGACATTTGACTTCTGAAATGACCATATCGATCCACCGAACTGTCACCCCCATCATTCCGGTACAATTTTTCCAATGGGCGCAGAACTGAAACCTTAGAACTGGTAAGCGTCGCTTTCTTGAAGATTTTGGCGCATCTCTTCAGCAGGTGGTGCTGCGGGTCGACATGGCGGAAGTCGGGAAACCAGGTTTCAATGGTTTTGCCCTTGCTTTGCCCTTGTTCACAAAAAAGAACGGCCGAATGGTGAGGTGTTCCTTCACCTCCGCCGGTTTCGGTTTGGAGAACATGTCCCCCCCTGGGTCAGGTAGAACAAGGCCGTTTCAAAGCAAAAAGGTTTGGACGTTTTCACCGTTCAATTGGTTGAGAAACCTACACGCAAAGGACAAAGTCCTCTCTTTTTTTACCTAAACTGCAGAAATTAGTTGGGGGAGAGCAATTACGGAAAGTCGTCTCTTTTGCTTCTTCCCGCAAGGTGAATGCAGGATTTTCAAGCATCCATGTGTGTTTTTTGACTGAACTTGCTATAAATGCAGCGTTCACTTGCGGAACTGAGGATAAGCCATTTGTCAAAAGGAGTTTGGAAGCCTATACTCCCATGTTAAAGAGTTTTGACAGCATTGAAATCAACAGTCACTGCAAGGAACAGTCAGTGCANAGCCATTTGTCAAAAGGAGTTTGGAAGCCTATACTCCCATGTTAAAGAGTTTTGACAGCATTGAAATCAACAGTCACTGCAAGGAACAGTCAGTGCAAGGAACAGTCATCGTATTGCCGTGGCTACATCACTGTTGCTTTATTTTGCTGCGGGGCGGATAGTTCTCCAACGAGCGGTTAGGCAATGTTTGGACAAAGGACTTTTCTGATCTCGTCCAGATCTCGTCTGGATCTCGTCTGAAATGCCCAANGGGGCGGATAGTTCTCCAACGAGCGGTTAGGCAATGTTTGGACAAAGGACTTTTCTGATCTCGTCCAGATCTCGTCTGGATCTCGTCTGAAATGCCCAACCCAGACCTCGTCTAAGACGCACCAAAGACGATCAATCCAAGAGTTTTGTGCCAGCTCCCAAAGAAAGTGTACAAGAGGCGTCCAACAAATCCAAAGAAGGTTCCAGGGCTCCAAGGTTGCAATGTCACGGGGCAAGGCTTCAAGGTTGCAGTGTTCCAGACTTGCCAAGATCCAAGGTTGCAGGGTTCCATTCCAAGGTTTCCAGGGTTCCAAAGCAATGTTCCATCGTTCCAGTATTACAAGGTTCGAGGGTTCCAAGGTTTCAAGAATGCCAAGGTTCTAAGGTCGCAGGATTCCAAGATTCCATGGTTCCGAGGTTCTAGGATCGCTGTTGGGNTACAAGGTTCGAGGGTTCCAAGGTTTCAAGAATGCCAAGGTTCTAAGGTCGCAGGATTCCAAGATTCCATGGTTCCGAGGTTCTAGGATCGCTGTTGGGAACGTCTTGCGTTGACATTGGGAATTGCATCTCCAATTTCCTGACATGCAAACATGTCTGACCAGTAGAATGCAAACTAAGTGCAACATTGTCCAGGAATATTACGTAAACTTGGTGCTAGAAACGCTTCAGTAATTGTTGCGTTCACATTGGGCGGAACATCAAAGGGACGACTAAGGGATGACTTCCTAAATGCATCCGCGTTGAAATTTCCACTACAGAATGGTAGGCCTTGGGGCCACAATGTAGGTCAGAAACGTAGTGATTCTATGCTCCCCTGGTGTAGTCAAGGCATTTCATTTTGTAGCAAAATGCATTTTTGAGGGGCGTGCATGAAGTTTCATAGTTACCGGTATGAAGGCCTTTTTGAAGCTACCCTTTTTGTGAGAACATAAGGTAAGATAAAAACACCCAGACATTTTGTAGCACCTGGCTGTTTGACCCGGAACACATTTTGTAGTTGTTGTTTTATTCCCGTTGGAATTTCCCTTATAAAAAGCTTGGCTCCAAGACCTCCGGGAAATTTCATCCGAGATGTTTTTTTCGCCCCGGCATTTTGTAGCAAGACATGATGAGTTTGATACAGGCTTATCAAAATCAAACAGGCATTCCAACTTTAGTCATCCTTTCAGTTCCTTCCCAAAATAAATTTGACTCCGCGTCCGAGGGTTTCTTCCCAGCCGGAGTCAAAGAATTTGCAGGGGCAATGGCGGAACTGAAGTGATGACTAGAGTGGTTGCCAGACTGTTTGGTAAGCAGAGCTTTTATCTCTGGACCGCTTTGTGTGTAGAACTTGGTTGCCAGACCGTTGTAGTATAATCAAGGGGTATAACCAGTATATATGAACACGCTGCCAATGCGTAACCTGTAGTTGAACGCACTGCGAATGCGTAACCAGTATATGAACACACTGCCAATGCGTAACCATTTTGTAGACTCTGGGGGGCACGCAGCCCATTTTGTAGTAAAAACAAGGGAACGTTTGCAAAAGAACTTGGTTGCTACACCGTTTTGTAAGCAGAGCTTTTGTGCTGGACNTTTGTAGTAAAAACAAGGGAACGTTTGCAAAAGAACTTGGTTGCTACACCGTTTTGTAAGCAGAGCTTTTGTGCTGGACTGTTTTGTATGTAGAACTTGGTTGCCAGACCGTTGTAGTATAAACAGGGGTATCATCGAACACACTGCTAATGCGCAACTAGTATATATGAACACGCTGCCGATGCGTAACCATTTTGTAGACACTGGGGGTTATGCAGCCCATTTTGTAGTATAAACAAGTAGGGCCCGTTTTGCAAAAGAACTTGGCTGCTAGACCGTTTTGTACGCAGAGCTTTTATCTCTGGACCGTTTTGCTTGGTTACCAGACCGTTGTAGTACAAACAAGGGGTATAACCAGTATATATGAACACGCTGCCAATGAGTATTCTGTAATTGAACGCACTGCGAATGCGTAACCAGTATATGAACACACTGCCAATGCGTAACCATTTTGTAGACACTGGGGGGCACGCAGCCCATTTTGTAGTAAAAACAAGGGAACGTTTGCAAAAGAACTTGGTTGCTACACCGTTTTGTAAGCAGAGCTTTTGTGCTGGACNTTTGTAGTAAAAACAAGGGAACGTTTGCAAAAGAACTTGGTTGCTACACCGTTTTGTAAGCAGAGCTTTTGTGCTGGACTGTTTTGTATGTAGAACTTGTTGCCAGACCGTTGTAGTATAAACAGGGGGTATAATCGAACACACTGCTAATGCGCAACTAGTATATGAACACGCTGCCGATGCGTAACCATTTTGTAGACACTGGGGGTTGCGCAGCACATTTTGTAGTATAAACAAGTAGGGCCCGTTTTGCAAAAGAACTTGGTTGCTAGACCGTTTTGTAAGCAGAGCTTTTATCTCTGGACCGTTTTGCTTGGTTACCAGACCGTTGTAGTACAAACAAGGGGTGTAACCAGTATATATGAACACGCTGCCAATGAGTATTCTGTAATTGAACGCACTGCGAATGCGTAACCAGTATTTGAACACGCTGCCAATGCGTAACCATTTTGTAGACACCGGGGGGCATGCGCCAAATTTGCAAAGACCGCCGGTGCTACAAAATGACGATGGGGGTATCAAAACGTGAGCGGCCCTCAGGTGACTACAAAATGATGCCCCCGAATTCGATCGATTAACAACAAAAATTGAATAGCTACAAAATGACCTGTTAGAATAAGAAGTGCTAACATGTTGTCCTTTTTGGGTACCCTGGAGCACTTGTGCACATCTTTTTGTAGCAAGCCCATGTTGATGCTCCCCGGCCTGGTTTTTCATTTTGTAGTTTGGGTTTTTTGACGGACGGAAATCAATTTGTAGCAATAGGGGGTAGGGCCCGGGGTCTGTACTAATAAAATGGGGGGGCACAAGGTCCCCCCTGATATTTCAACGCAGATTTAAATGCTGCGTTTACATTTGGGGAAGCGCAAAAGAGACGCAGAGGGATGACATTGTCCAGATGCTGTACCCCTCTCGCGACCAGCGCCGCTTCGGTATTCAGCCCATGAGAAGAAGATGCGCAATGTTGTCTTGATGTTGTCTTGTTTTTTTGGCGATCCTGGGCCACTATTGAACGGAGACAGTTGGATTGCAGGCAAATAGTCAGCCAGAGTTTTGGGCATATTCGGAAGTTCGACCGAAAAAGTCCCATGAGAGGCGCCAGGGTTCTCAGAAACCCACGGTCCGACCACAGATTTTGCTTATAATAGGAGGGGAGTGTAAAACTCCGTTTAAAAAGTCAAACCTAATAGCCCACCCAAGTTTCTAAGATGTTTCTCACAAAGAGGGTTTTGAACATGCCTATTGGGGAGAGTATGATTTTGTAGTATGCCTGACATTGGTTTGATCTCAGTAGATGATTTTCTTGGGTCCAAAAGTTCGGCCCCATACGTTTTTACTAGAAAATCATGTGGCCAACCCGACCATGTGAATTTGTACCCGGATACAAAATCCAATTTGTTCTAAGTAGAACGACAAAGCCCAAGCACTTTCCGGATTGCCGGCATGAAGGACTACTTGATTCAGCCTGTCCTCACCCACGTGGAGATCGCTGAAGCGAAATTTGAGTCAGTGCTTGAAGAGCTTCCAGCAGCAAGCGTGGTCATGCGCCAGCTGGCCTTCATTTTTCGACCTTTCTTTTAGATGTTATTTTTGGCTCAGGACGTGTACGAGTGTGTGTGCCCGTGCGTGTGTGTGGGTGCGTGTGTGTGTGTGTGTGTGCGTGTGCGTGTCTGTGTGTGCGCGTGCGCGCTTCAGCTTTTGTCAGTTCTTGGTTTTCTGTCCTTCTGGTTGTCTGTCTTTCTCTCCTTGGCTGCCTTGGTTTCCTTGGCTTCCTGGTTTCTTTGATCTTGGCGTTTGTTTCCTTCGCTTTTGTGGCTTTCTTGGTTTGGGTCTTTGTTGCCTTTTTGGCTTTAGTTCTTTTCTTCCGTGTTTCTCTTGTGTGGCTTCTTTTGTTTGCGGCTTTCATGTTTTCAACCTGTGGTTTCTTGTTTTTGGCTTCTTGCTGCTCACCTTTATTATCTTTATTCGGCCGCGAAGACACATATTCCAATCCCATGACAAGGTGTAGCTCCAGAATGCTGCAAATAAATATGTGCAAATACTGCTTGAAGACATGCAAATTGTACACGACCTAAATGGTTGCAACTACCATGGAAGCGACAGATTTTCGCTGAGCAGCAGCAGCAGCATCAGCAGCACCAGCAGCAACAAGAACAACATCATCATCATCAATAACAACAACCACAACCACAACCACAACCACAACCACAACCACGACGACGACCACGACGCCAACGACGACAACCACGACAACGACCACGACGACAAGGACGACAACGACGACAACGGAGACAACGACGACAACCACAACGACAACAACAACGACAATGACAACAACAACGACGACAACAACAACAACAACAACAACAACAACAACAACGACAACGACAACGACAACGACAACGACAACGACAAAGACAACGACAACGACTACGACGACGACGACGACGACGACGACGACGACGACGACGACGACGACGACGACGACAACGACAACGACAACGACAACGACAACGACAATGGCAGCAGCAGCAGCAGCAGCAGCAGCAGCAGCAGCAGCAACAACAACAACAACAACAACAACAACAACCTTGAGCAATGTTTGCATAGACCCTAAACCACCACCAAATACATTCTCAACCGGCGCTATGATAACATTCATTGGAATTGTTTGCACACAACGCGGCCGTGTCTCAACCTAGATTCTGCACGTTCACGAGGTGCATGTTGCGCAGTACTTACACCTTGAGTACCAAATTTAACCTGCAGCAGTACGTGTGACAATAGGTATTGCGTAACGTAGCTGCTGCGAGTTTCCTGCCAACAAGAGATCCAAGGCCCAATATGTTGCCAAAATTTGCGCAAAGTAGCCATCCACGGTCACACGCAACCTTCACACACACACACTCGCAAACACCATTGTCACACACAACATTGTCACAAGCAACAATTCCCCACCAACCTTTAGTTGGTTCACCTTTGCCGCATTGCTGGAGGATCCGATCCTTTAATCGTTTTGTGGTCTTTAGGGAGGGGACTGCCTTGCGTTACCTTGTTTTTCTTTGCAAGACTTAACTCCTTGAGAACTTCTGGATACCTTTCAGGCCGACAAAGCGGGCTGCCATGGGAATTTTGCATCAAACAGTGTCTTCAGATTATTAATTCGGCATTTGTGTCCCAAATTGACGTCGGACCTGTGTATCAAATTCACGTAGGATGCGTGTCCCAGATTGACGCGGAACGTGTGTCCCGAATTGCCGCGGGTCCCACAACAACAACAACAACAACAGCAGCAGCAGCAGCAACAGCAGCAACAACAGCAACAACAGCAACATCAGCAACAGCAACAGCAAATGCAGCAGCTGCAGCAACTGCAGCAACTGCAGCAACTGCAGCAACCTAATTCTTGGGGCCCTCAGTTGCGCCGCGAAACATCGTTCGGCCGCCTGAAAACCAGTAGAACCTGAAATTTGCCAGGGGGAAACGGAGACGCTGTGATAAGAGGTTGTTTTACTGCTGCTGTTGGAGACGATATTGGGAATAAATCGCATAGGAATTGGAATGGTTTCCTGGGCCTGGTCTTGCAAGTGTTTTTGTCTCACAACATTGCGAGTAGGCTGAGTAGGCTGTGTGTGGGGTGAAGGGCAATTTCTCCAATAAGGTTGCGCTTCTACCTTCCGGAGCCGTGTTTTGTTGCTTCTTCTTCACGTCCGAGTCCAAGTGCGGGAGGCTGTTGTTGTGGTGTTGCTGTTGCTGTTGCTGTTGCGTAGCTGCTGCCGCCGCCGCCGCTGCTGCTGCTACTGCGTTTGCTGCTGCTGCTGCTTCTGCTGCTCCTGCTGCTGCTGTTGCTGCTGCTGTTGCTGCTGCTGTGGCGGCCGCTGCGGCTGCTCATGTGGCCGCTGCTGCTTTCTTTGTGTATAGGTAGGACGTCGTAGAAAGTTGCTGCTCTTGCGCTTTTGCCCAGCAAAGAGTCAGCAGATCCAAGCAGCTTCGCATTGCGCTGGTTCATATGCGATGAGGTGGTGCTTTGAGAGATAGACTTAGGCACGCTTTTCTTAAAACAGAGATCCCACGCAGACCAACAGGCACGTTTGATCCAGGCATGACCTCGGCATGAGCATATGTGTTTTGACTGTGGATCGAGGTTGCGACATGAAATCTTAAATGAGTTGCGACCGGAGTTCTGATATGAGCTGTGGCAGTGCCGAGCCTTGCTGTTGCTGTTGCAACATGCGCAACATGAGCACAATGATTTTCAACCTCGTTTCTAAACAGCTTCGGCATCACTCAGGACGGAGATGATGCCATTTCTTGGTATTAAGACAAGGGCTGGCTCACGGTCCACCACCAACACGTACCACCCCCCGCAACCACTACCAACCGCAACAGCAACCACAACCACAATATCAACGCCAACACCGACGCCGCAACAGCAACAAGAAGAAGAACAAGGCAAGACGCTCGAAACCCAAAACCTTAAAGCCCCGAGCCCAGACAGAGCAAAAATGAAAATAATATAACAGAATAATTGAACAACAACAACAACAACAACAACAACAACAACAACAACAACAACAACAACAACAACAACAACAACAAAACACAGGAAGAATATATGGCCATATATCTTTACAAAGGAAGTTAGTTTAGAAGCCAAACTTCCGTCAATATGGACAAATGGAAGAGCCAAGATGGGAAGAGCCAGCGAAGAGAGAAGCTCAGACAGGGAGAAAGTCAGAAGAAAGAAGATCAGAGAGGAGAAAGTCAGAAGAGAGAAGATGCAGGTGCGCGAAAAGGCAGGAAAGTCGCGATACGCTGTGTTTTCCAATGTCTCGTTGCTCCGGAGGGTCGAACAGTAGGCTCGCTAAAGCGGCGATGCAGAGCCATCTGTGGAGATGAGAAGGCCGTTGTGGCCCCAAGCACATTTTGAAGTAAAAACCGTCAAAAACTGAGGGTCTCGGAGCACTTTTGGAAGTTGAGATGTGGGAAAAGTGCACGCGGTTGTGGCTCGAAGCACATTTTGAAGTACAAAGTGTCAAAACGCGCCATTCTCGGAGCACTTTTGGAAGTTGAGATGTTGAAAAGTGCACGCCATTGTGGCGCGAAGCACGTTTGAAAGTAAAAAGTACAAAAAGCCTCAGGTTGGGAGCGCTTTTGGAAGTTGAGATGTTGAAAAGTGCACGCCATTGTGGCGCGAAGCACGTTTGCAAGCAAAAAAGTATAAAACGCCTCAGCTTCGGAACATGTTTAGCAGTTGGGATGTCGAAAAAATGCGCGCCGCTGTGGCACGAAGCGCGTTTGGAAATCAAAAGTGTTAAAAACTGAGTGGTGAGGAGCACTTTTGCACGTTCAGACGTCGTTTTGTGTGGCAGGCGCAAGGGATTCTGCACCTTGTCAAAAATGAGCGAACCTTGTGGGTTTTGTCGCGTTTTCCAAAACGATGGCAGGCGTGGGACATTTGAAGAGGATATGCAAAGATGCATTTTTCGTGGCAGGCGCAATACAAAAGACACAACTAGCAGACGTTAAAAGGTCAGGGCGCTGATTTCCTGAGAGGGGTTCCATTTTGGAGCATCAGATCTTCACGTTTGCTAAGATGATTTTGCGTGACAGGTGCAGCACTTCGTATGACCTGGCTTCACGTTTTCGTGGCAGGCGCAATACTACTCTAGAGAGATGGAATGGAAAAATCGCAAAACGCATTGGCACGAGGCCGTCAGCTGCTTCGTGTTTGATATTGGCGAAATGGAGAAATTCAGGAAGTCTGGTAGAATTGCTTCGTTTCGGCAAGTTGGGTTACTACACTACACTACATCTCACTACAACTACAACTCTAACTACAAGTGCAACTACAACCACAAGTACCACTACAACTACAACTACAACCCCATTACAACCACATCTACAACTACAACCAAACTACAACTATACAATTACATCTACCACCAGCACTACAACTACATCTACAACTACAACTACAACTACAACCAAACTGCAACTACAACTACAACCACAATTACAACTACCACTACCACTACAACGACAACTACAACCAAACTACAATTACAACTGCCACTACCACTACAACTACAACTACAGCTAGAACATGCTAGAACAACATTACACTGCATTACAACTACAATTACAACTACAACTACGGTAGAACTACTACAGCAACTATCTACAACTGCAATTACAACCATCACTACACCTGCAACCACAACTACAACTACAGCTACAACTCCAGCTACACTGCGCTGCCTCCAACCAGTTGTCGGTCCATCAGAGAGCTCGCTCTGCCATCCACAGCTCACAGCAACCAACCTTTCCTATAGGTTTCCTATCTTGTAAAACTCCCGCCACCGCCTTGCGCGGTACTACTGGTATATACAAGGCCCCACAAGCAGACCAAATTCAAAAGTGTTTTGAAATGCGGGTCATTGCGGGTCCGAAAAGCCCACAAAATCAAACTAACAGCTGCAAAATGATGCAAATAGTATCTCGACGGATGCACATTGCACAATCGAATGGTGCAGCACGCGCGACATTACCATGACAAGCGTTAACGCATTCCAACACGGGGCCAAAACCGTGCCGCTGAGAAGTCACAAGGGTCAAACGCTGCAAAGAACCTGTGTGGGTGGCACTTTGACAGTGGAAAGCGGACCCAACCCTCAACAGTAATGCTTTCGACGCTTCATTTTTGCATGTAAGTATGGGGCGCTTGTCCGAGCCATAGCACGATGCAATGCAGCGTTTGGTTGTGTTATGCGCGCGCCTATTTGTTGTTAAAAGTATTTTGAAACCTAGTTCTGTTGCATCATGCATTTGCATGCTGGTTTAAATCAGGTGGGGCACTGTAGCTTGTGTTTAGCTTTGATGCCGTCTTGCGGGCCACGAGGACATGGAACGTATGTAGCTTGATGGGCGGGGGCGGGGGCAGGAACATACCAGATACTTGTATCCATATGCTGTATATCACATATTGGCAAAATCGATCGCTCTTTGACACTGGCTAGGTCAGAAAGATGGGGCTCAGCTATTCCGTCTTTTTGTTCAATGCCCTCTTAAAGGTGGCGAACGGGGGCTGATTGCCGAAACGTCGGCCAAGCTGCACCTTTCCCTCGACTGCGCATCCTTGAAGATGCTAAGAGCAAATTTTCGTATAACATTCCCAACAGCAACGCCTGTTGGGTTTCATCTCTGGGTCTGGGAGTGGTGGGCCGTTTCTCGTGGGCCTTGAAACCGGAACGGAATCGGAACCTTGAAACAGGTGCACAGCTGGGCCAATTCACTCATGCGCGTTGTGCTTCATTTCTTCGCTGAATGACAATTTTCGTTGATTCATGAATGTTGTGGTTTTTTTTGGTCCCTTGCACAAGTTCTTGTTGAAATTTGCGGCGCAAAGCAAAAATGCCAGAAAGATTGTAACCTCAGGACTTTGGATGCTCCGTGGCAAACGATATCTGACATCTATTGGATGAGCAGGGAGCCTTCGGACACAGGGCCGCCAATGAGCCCCCAAAACCTTTGTGAGGAGTTCAAGCTTGCCTTGTTCACCCACCATCAGAGTATGGCGTCTTTATCAACAGCTGTGAAGAAACAGATCCTCTTTTGCATTCTTGTGTACATAAAAATATATATATATATATATATCATCTTTTTATCTAAATGGTTTTGCCAAGATGCATCCCTGTGATCTACCCTATTCTATTGTTTTGAACCGAAGGAAGTTTAGATGTCAAACTTCCGACAATAGCCAAGATGGCAAAAGCCACAGAAGAGAGCAGTTCAGACAGGGAGAAAATCAGAAGAGAGAAGATCAGACAGGAGAAAGTCAGAAGAGAGAGAATGCAGGTGCAAAAAAAAGTAGGAAAGTCGCGACGCACTGTGTTTTCCAATGTTGCGTGGCTCCGGAGGGTCGAAAAGTAGGCTCGCTAAAGCGGCGGGTGCGGAGCCATCTGGCGACATGAGATGAAAAAGTGCGCGTCGTTGTCGCGTAAAACGCGTTTTTTTGAAGTCAAAATATAAAAACGCCTCAAGTTCGGAGCGCCTTTGTGTAAGCTGCGTCCAAAAAGCGCAGGGCACTGCGGGGCGATGCGCGTTTTCAAGTCAAAAGCGTGGAAAGCTGACGGTCCCGGAGCATTTTTGAAATTTGAAATGTTGCAAAAATGCACGCCGTTGTGGCGCGAAGCGCGTTTTGAAGTCAAAATGCGCAAAGCACCTCAGTGTCGGAGCGCTTTTGGGAGTTGAGGTGTCGAAAAAGTTTTTCGTTGTGGCGCGAAACACATGTCAAAGTCAAACGGCGCAAAAGCACCGCAGGTTCGGATGTCGAAAGGGTGCACGCTGTTGTGGCGCGAAGCGCGTTTTGAAGTCAAAATCGCTTAAAAACTTAGGGGTTCGGAGCACTTCTGGACGCGCAGACGTCGTTTTGCCTGGCAGGCGCAAGGCATTCTGCACCTGGTCAAGCGTGAGCTAAACGTGCTGGTTTTGTAGCAGGCGCAAAAAAACGATGGCAGGCGTGGGATATTTGAAGAGGAGCTCCAAAGCTGCATTTTGCGTGGCCGGCGCAGTACACGAGACATTTCTGTGAGAGATGTTTGGAGGCCAAAGCAAATTTACTGAGAGGGAATGGATTTTGCAGCGTCAGATCTTTTCAGGTTTGCTAAGCTGATTTTTGCGTGACAGGCGCAGCGCTTCGTATGACTTGGACTCATTTTCTTGGGGCAGGCGCGCTACTTCAGAGACGTGGGATGGAAAAATTGCAAAATGCATTGGCGCGAGGCATCGCGAGGCCGTCAGGTTTGCAGTCAATTTTTCCCCAAACAGCGTGTCCACACTGAGGGGTTCTTGCGGTAAGAATAAAGGCCTGGTGTGGTCAAGGCGGGTCGCCATTTTTCCTGTAATTCCCGCACAAAGTGTTTCATCGTTTTGTTTTGATTGCGCAGGCTCGCGCGAAGTTTGCGGCGCGGATTGGGGATCCCGGTTGCCATTTCCACCGCAGAATGGCGATCTTAATTTCAAAAAAGGCTACCAGTTTATGGTGACTATGTTTGAGAATAGACCCAGGAAACCATTTTGTAGAAAGCAGTGGTGTTTGGATATGTGTTTCATTTTTATTTTGGGACATGATCATTTTTTGGGCACCAAAACCGAACCATTTTGTAAGAGACAAATGTGCATTCTGTAGAGGATTGTCAAGGTATGTTTTGTTGTTTAAAGATATTTTTAGGATATTGTTCCATCTTGTTGTGGACTTGAGTTATCCAAGAAAGTCAAGCACTACCTTTTTGTAAGCCTTGAATATATTCTGGCTATGGCCTTACCATTTTGTATAGGGTCCCTAAAACGAAGCAGCGTGGCAGCATTTGGGTGGCGTGGGGTACATGGGTCCGAGACTTTATGGCCAAGCACTCTTTGGTTTTATCGATGTGTGGTTGGTGTTTTGCTCACTGTTCTGCTTTGGTTGGTGTTGTTCTGAAGCAGACCATGAAGAGACATGCGCAAGCATGATCTTGTATCGGGGCAGTCTGAGAATGGCGAAAGCTTTTGCTCGGACTCACCTGCTTCGGAGCGATACTGACTGGATCTGACAGTGCCTAAAGGACACTAGAAAGAACATGTTTGTTGCCAGCCCGTTTTGTAATGTAAGCAGAGCTTGGGTGATAAACCGTTTTGTAACAAGGGCTTGGCTGCCAATGCATAACCCGTAATTGAACGCGCTGCCAATACCTAACCAGTAAATGAATACGATGCCACTGCCTAACCTGTAATTGAACTCGCTGCCAATAATACGTAACCAGTATACCAGTAGTACCGCACAAGGCGGTGGCGGAAGTTTCAAAAATGGTAAACCTATAGGAGAGGTTCGTTGTTGTGAGTCATGGATGGCAGAGCAGACCCACTGATGGATCAAAAGGTGGTTGGAGCGTCGGCCTATCTATCTGTCTNGAGAGGTTCGTTGTTGTGAGTCATGGATGGCAGAGCAGACCCACTGATGGATCAAAAGGTGGTTGGAGCGTCGGCCTATCTATCTGTCTATCTATCTGCTTGCCTAACTAACTGACTAACTGACGAACTGACTGACTAAGTAACTAGCTAACAAACTAACTAACAAACTAACTAACTGACTCACTGACTAACTGACTAACTGACTAACTGACTAACTGACTAACTNAACTAGCTAACAAACTAACTAACAAACTAACTAACTGACTCACTGACTAACTGACTAACTGACTAACTGACTAACTGACTAACTGACTAACTGACTAGCGGACTAGCTGACTAACCGACTAACCGACTAACTGACTAACTGACTAACTGACTAACTGACTAACTGACTCACTGACTAACTGACTGACTGACTGACGGACTGACTGACTAACTGACTAACTGACAAACTAACTAACTAACTAACTAACTAACTAACTAACTAACTAACTAACTAACTAACTAACTAACTAACTAAACTAACTAACTAACTAACTAACT